>CM068980.1:352511-630747 GCA_035357415.1 Ophraella communa | reverse complement strand
CTTATAAAAGAAATCTCAACCAGTCACATTCGATTTATCTAGTTCGATATAAATATTGCTTTCCTGGATAGAAAGTCCGCTTTCTCTTAACCTTCAATTCAGGTGCCCAAAGTTACATTTTTATTCTCCCATAGACGTCTTAGATCCTGAAGGCATTTCCAAAATAACTTAGAGTCGATCCTATTCGATCTCACTGACTTAAGTGTCACTTGGTTATCGAAAATGATATTTATAGTTTTGTTCCCGCAGTCTTGCTTAAACAGCTCTTGCAGACACCAAGTTACCCAGGTTACCCAAGTTCTAGTTCAGATTTACCCTTGGTTGCCCTCCATGAACCCCACATTCAACACCACTCTTGATCCTAGAGCCGTCCGTGTATCTACTCTGATTATTAGATTCAATTTATTCGTCTCTCATTCGCCCCTTTCTGTAAATAGGACGGTTGTTGTATTTAGGTTGAATTGCATCTTGCACCTGGTACCATCTCCAATATCGAATGATTTTTTACTATCTCTCCGATCCTGGTTCTAACACCGCTCTGTCTGCATTCTGGCATTTTACAAGTCTTCGGTACGACCAGCCATCACCTTCATTTCCAACCAGATGTCAAGTGGAGGAAGATCTATTGAAATTTCGATGGCAGTTATAGCCAATACATTTATTTGGGTTTCTTTCCCCATGACTTACCGGTTGTTCTATAACATTTGACATAGTGAGAGCTTTACTGTGTTGGATATGTTATTCAAATGAGCGTTCCATGTGCGTCTTACATCCAGCATAACTCCTATATTTTTAACCTAATTCGCTTCCTTAATCCAGGTCATGCCTCCTGGTGAAACTAATGACTGTTGCTTTACTACGGTTGACCGAGAGTTGTTCTTTGTTACAATACCTAGTAACAATGTTACTCGTTGAGTCGCTTTAGAGATAACGTCTTTATGCTTTCCTCTTACTATTATCATCAGGTTTGACTAGATTGGCAGCTTGTTAGAATAAACAATAAAGTTTAAGATTTTCGTAGAATTTATATGAAAAAAACGTTATTTGATATTTATTGTATTTTAAATTATCTTTAAAGTAAGAATAATAAAAAACTCTTCGTTATAACGCAACTTCAACGTTTAATTAAAAAATTAGGTTTTAAATTACAATGACAGCTGTTTCGCTAGAATTAGCATCGTCAGATTTAATAATTTTTTAATAAAACGTGGGAGTTTTTTATTATTCTTAGTAAGATGGACTTCCAAAAAGTAAGGGTTACTACAATAAATTTATCTTTAAATTGATTGTGGTAACCTTCACTTTGTGGAAGTCCATCTTACTAAGAACAATAAATAACTGAACGGTTGAACTAAACTTCCAGTATTTATTCGCAAAATACAAATGCAATTACAGCTGACGATGCTAGTTTTTAGCGAAACAGCTGTAATTGCATTTAAAAACGTACCTATTTTGCGAATAAATAGTGGAAGTTTAGTTCAACCGTTCAGTTATTTATTGTTCTTATCTTTAAAGTGTTTACTTAGCCCTTAAAATGTTGGACATATTATCGTATTTTTAATAATTTAGCGATAAGTTATAGTTGTTTAAAGATATTAATTATTTCTAGAAGTTTCCGCGAAAAAAAACTCTATTTTCGTAATCATTATAATGTCGTAGACCATTGAAAAAATTTGTTGATCGGATTCTACATATTTCCCTAGTATTTCAAAATGAATTAAAATTTGTTAATCAGCTAATCCTATACAATTATCGTTAACAACAATTAATACTGATCAACAGAAAAAATGCTAGAAATAAAAACAATGAAAAATTATTTTGTAAAATACTGTTGTCCCTATTAATTTCAAAATAAAAATTAAATTCGATATACTTTAAAAGTATTACCTAACTAGTTCGATCAAAGTGGACATTCAATGTAATACAAATTCTTATAGAGCTAAAAATGTATACAAAATAAATAAATAAATTATAAAAACGTTGAAAATAAAATACACACGTCTACCTAACCTATGAAATAGTGTACTAGACGGGTTTTATAAAAGTAGTGGTTTTCCTGATATTATAAATATTAAATAGTTAAAAATGATGATATAGACCTAAATTCTAATTTAGATTAATTCAATACTTATAATTACTATAGTTGTTGGTTTTTCCTTATTATTATTCATTTACCTACTAGGTGCAACTAAATTCCTCTCAGCTCCGAACAATGTATCAGATGTTTTTTTATTGATTTTTAATGAACCCTCTTCTAGTGGAGATTCAGCAGTGGAACACGATTGGCCTCGACATTTGTACATGCTAATAATGTTTTTTCTTAACTTTTTTGCAACCACTTTTTAGCATTACATCCACCTTTCAATTGCAAAAAATTTTGGCGGGTAGTTTTTCCAGTGCAGGTAGGAATAAAGTCTGAAATTGAATTAATAGTTAATATTGAGTTTTTTATAAGTTTAAGGAAATATACCGATATAAAAATATTTCAACTCGTATTCAACTTTCACCTTGACAATGGGCTTATTGGGGATTTTCGAAAATGCATCTGTAATGTTATTCCTGTTATCATCTGTATCCGTTTTCAGCTCATTACAAATTTCTGTTACCTTACCTTTATTATTATAAAATTAATATTCATATATTTAGTATTAAATTAAAAATGTTATTTTATAAAAGTAGTTACAAAAATCAAGCAAATTTTTGTACAAGATTTATTTCTGGATGTTGTTTAGTCCGAAGGTCTAATTTTTTGTGGAAAAACTAGTTCGCATCATCCTGAACAAAAATGTTTTTGGGTATAAAAATTTCTACCGTCAGGATTTTGATCTATACATACAATGATGGTAGATATTTTTATACCCATTAAGTTTTATGATCAGGATGATGAGAACTGAGAACTGCCATAAAAAATTAGATCTCCTGATCATTTTACCTTATAAAAAGTGCGGCGTCCTATGGTAAATCTGCCTATAAGGAAACATAGTATCTATGTTAAATTTAAAATGTTTAATTTCAATAAGTATTTGTGTAAAAAAATGTAAAGATGGTTCTGCTAATAATTTAGTACAAAGTACGAATATAGTTTTAGAATTTTGTGGACAACGATTCTTAAGGTCTATTCACATTATAGTTCAGGTCACGCTCAGCTCACACTCCACTCAAGCCGCGGTCAAATATTATTACTTGCTATTAAGCAAGACTATTCATACTTGGCGCTTCGCTCACTGTACGTTGATGCTCATAGATCGTGCTCTTTCTTTCCACCGATATTTTGAACGGACCGTGAGCGAATCGTTGTGCTAGTATGTACAATGACACTCATGCATTGACTTACCTTAAGCAAACAGCTAAATTCTCTATTGGTAAAATGGACTCACGAAAGGTACTTATTTGGTTCGCTAAATCACTTGAAATTTTATTTAAAATATATTGAAAAGAATGTTTGGTCATAAGAAAATATTGAAATAATTTAGTTTCATCATCTGCAAGACCTCTATACAAAGTAAAAAATTTTCCTTCCGTTTTTCGCTTTTTTAAAATTTCGTGTACCCATATTGTCCTGCGTTTTTTGTTTTCATTTCGGTTTTCCGCCTCTTCATCATCCAAATATACAGCAATAATAGCTAAATCAGCATTTGAGATCTTTTTTAATATTTTTGATATTAACTAATATCAACTACTAATGTTCTGACTAGACTGGATGTTGATCGTTTAATTTGAATAGTATACATAATTCTTTGATTGTGACAAAACGGTGAGCAAAGAGCAAACTGAGACCTGAGCGCCTAATATGAATCGACCTTCAATAACAATCAGATCAAAAGTATTTTTTCAATTTCACGTTCTTTTGTATAACAATAAATAACAAACTTTTGAGAATATACTGGTTATTGAAATTCTTCCAAAGCTTGTATTTTTTCCTGATGTACGGTGTGATAAGTACTTACTGTTATGTGTTATTCTGTATGTATATGTAGCAACTGCGCAAGGCAGACCGGCAACCGTCAAGTCAAGCAGCCTCAGCGGGCGCAAATACAAATGCTCAGCCAGTAGCGCCCGCTCCAGGCACCCCTGGTGGCCGTGACGCCAAGCACCCTTCTGTGTCTCGCTATTGCATGCCTCAGCATGCTACTTACACCCCACCAGATCCTACGGCACGTACATTCTATCTCTCTCTTTACTTCTTATTTTACTATTTACTTTTTGTAACTGTCCTTTTTATTTGATCTGAAAAAAAAAAGATGTTAATTAATTTTAGACATCAGGTTAGTATTTTTTTAGTACTCATTTAAAACTTAGTATTTTGGGGCTACAAATAGAGATAGAGAACCAACATATAACTACAGTCACCCAAAAAACAGTAATAGATCCATTAAATAATACTGTCTTTGTTTTTCAATTAATTCTCTTAATCTTTATAGCAAGAATACCATCGCTATAGAAGAAGACATTACTAGACTAAGTATCATCTGTTTTGTCCTTCGTTCTCTAAAATATTTTCTGTAACAGTAAAATTGTTTGGTAAAATATGGTAATTCATTTGAGGCCGATGTGTCATAACAATGAATATGATTTGTTGCCATGAATAAGGCAATAAACAAGAGATACATTTTCGAAAATTTAACTCGCACAAAACATATTAATATTAAGGGCAGTTACAGAAAAACTTACGGCAGAAATTTTTTGGAATATAATAAATTTATTAAAATAAAGTAAATAAAGAATGAATAACTGCTCGAACTGGTACACTTATGTTTCCATCTCTATCGGTGTAAATTTTCTGCTCTGAGTTTAAAAACACTTACACACAATAAATACTTTTTAAAACAAGAATACAGGTGGTCATGCAAATAAAATACATTAAAATATCAAAAGAACATTTTAAAATGTAAAAAACATCATTTAATTATTTTTAATTTTAGGAATTAGGCTATAGTTCGATTTGTAAATTCTGTGCACATGTATAAGAAAATTATTACTACTTTCTTGTTCTCTGTCCAGCTTCTTGTCTAATTTGTTTGAAACTTGGAAAGGTTTCTCTAATAACATGTTCTCTGAAATATTGCGGTCTCTATAATAATCGTGGCTGTGGAATTTAAAGTACAACTGCCATTATCCTTGATGAACACCGACGTAACTTAATTGTTCATACAAATCAACTAAATGAGTTAGACACAGCATCTATGAACTAAACTTAATTAACCTAAAATTTACAAAGTAGTTTAAGATAAAATATCACAGAAGTAAATTATCTGGAGGTGAGTCAAAGGTAACCTAACTAAAGTAGTAAGAATTGCTGAAAATGAAAATAAAACTCTTTGGGTACCTTGTGTTGAGCTCATTATATAAATGAATATATGTTATAATTGGAAATTACACGCGAGGCATCTATTGGATGTTTACCAGTAACTTACGAACTGTGAACTGGCTAAGAAGTTAATAAAATCGTTCCAAAAAGTATACACGTACAACGAAAATAATAAGTTTAATATAAAGCAATTTTATAGTTGCTAACATTGCCCCTTTATCAATTTTTTTGGACAAATTGTAAATTTTCATACGTCATGTCAAAATAATCCCATTTAACTGCTATGTAAATGTGTTGATTATAATAATATATCAATTTACTCATTTCATGTGGTAATTTCACCGTTTTTAAAATTGAGTCCGATGTTAATATCAATAGGTTAGTAACTAAGCAGTATCATTATCAGTAATAGTATTTTGGGTCCGCACTTTGTTCTTTCGTTTTCTCCACATACGAACAAAATGTTTTGGACAAATTTATGGAACTACAGATATCGAAGAATATTTTAATTCACTCTTATTTTTCACATTTAATCCTTCAAAAAATTTTTATGGTTTGATGGACGAACAGAATTTTATTTTAAACCCTATTCATACATATTTTGAGAATACAAAAAAGACAGTAAGTATGTACCTATCAATAAAAAAATGTACAGACCCGAGCATTTGTCCAAACTAATAACTTAGTTTTTGATAATGATTCTGTTTAGTTTTCACTTGTCTTCTAATATATCAAACTGTTAGCTACCCTTTAGACCGCATGAAAATCAGCATGTACTAAACAGGTTAATTGTCAAAATGTATAGTATCTACTTCTTATATATTTTATTCATATTCTCTTCTATGTAGTATTGTCTACTTTTCAATTTGCGAATTTTCTTCTACTGTACTGATGGTGATTTCCAGATACAAAAAATACATTTTTTATTAATAGGGACGTTGGATACACCAACGGGATTTTAGTGCCGATTTTTACATATTAATTAGGTAGGCTTTTTATATTATTTTAAAAAAACATTTTACGAATTTTATAAAATATTAATTTATACATAGAGTAAATTGATTTATTAAACAAACAATGACATTCTCACCAATGACTGTTTAAGAAATTCATATCACCAAAGTTACTAATATATATATATATATATATATTACATATATTTTACAACAAATTGAACTACATTTTCTGAGCATATGTATTCTTTAAAATATTTTATGTGTGTAAATTATATCCATTTCATATATTAATACAACATAATATACTTATTTGACTTATTCTAATTGAAAAATTAAATTTCTTTAAATCTCATATCTTTTGTATGAATATTTATCACAATTAGGTGTATATGTTTATAGTTCATGTATAAAATGATTACATTTTTAATTATATTGATGAGTACTACAGTATCTAAGCAACTGTAATCTGTCTTAACTATATTAAAACCTATTGCAGTAAAAATGTTTGTAAAATATTCTAATATACGACAAGGCAATTTCCCAACAGTTTTAGCACAATTTTATTTATATATTTTATAACAAATTATACATTCATTAATTGACGGGAATAGTAACTTTATTTATAATTAATTAACTTGATTTATTCAACTTGGAAGTTAATTTTGAGTTTTTTGTGGTATCACATAAAAACAGATCAAATTTTGCAAATAACATCTTAAAAATACTGCAGGACCTAAAATGAATATCTTTGTTTGATGTTTACTGGAGTTCAGATGCTTAGCATACTCAATATCAAAGCCAATACAAACACATAATCTTATAATAATGCAAAAATTAATTAATATTTAATAAATGTATTTGAAAACAGCTACAGTAAAAGGTATTTAGTATATGAGATGGAAAAATTATAGATTCATAATTATATAATATAAAACGTTTAAAACTATTTAACGAAGTCATACTTACTAGTTTATCGTTGCTCAATATTTTGCAGATAAATATCAATAAATACTTTTTTTAACAAGAGCATGTTCTTAATATGGTAATATACATATTAAGAACAATATAAACAATCATTGACTTTATAATAATACATTTACATCAAAACCAGGTGCCGACTGACACTAAATACAGTCCGAGTTAAAGAATTCGTTTAGAAGAATTATATTAACCATAAAAATCATCACTTATATTTAACCAATTTCTTTGTTTATTTAACAAAACCTCCAACTCTTGACATCATGGAAACATTAAAAACAACAGCTAAGAAATTTGCTACCTGCTTTTAATGTACGCATATTTGTTTCCCTTTGCAATATTTGCTCTATGGTAAATGTATGGGATATATCTATTCACTTGAAATTAAGTAACTGAATGATTACCATTATCTTTTAATCTAGTAAATTTTGAACGGTCCTATTATTTTGTCCAGTATACTTTACCTTTAAATAATACTAATTTTTAAAAGAGAATTATTTGTTTAGAGTATTTGCACTTAAAGAAATGTTAATATAATTTCCTTACTAAATATGTTGTAATATATTGGACAATTTAAAAGTTCTGCAATAGTTTAATAAAAAGTAAGGTTGGATTATTACTTAAAATTTATGACAAATTATCAAATTACTTTCCATAAAAGTTATTTTTACTTGTGTGAATTTTTTGTACTCAGTTTAGGAATTCTTAATTTAAAAAGTATAAATACATTGAAGTATTCTTGTGAATAGCTATATCTTGAGTGATATTTGATTGTTGTGTATATCAGTCAGCGCCTGATAATACCGCATGTTCTATTTGATGTTTCCTGTTAATAGCTTAGAAACTTTTTGGCAGTTTTAGTCACATTTACCAATTTCTTAAATTTTTTGCTTATCCAGGCCTTTGCGTGGTTTAGCGACTTATTGGTTGAACACGCTGAAATATTTTGGTCTTTGTTTGCTGTTGATATGGACAGAGTATTAGCCGAACAACCAGCGGATACGTGGGATTCTTTTCCACTGTTTCAAATTCTCAACGATTACCTTAGAGCCGACGGTAGGTTGTTTTAATAAAGTTTTAATGAAATTTCAAAATTAATAATCTTAAATATATTTAAAATATGGGCAGAAAATGCACCAAACTGTAATAACGAGCACAAAATATACCCAATAATCCAATTTTCGTGATTATGTCACACATTTCCCATTTTCTTTAATGCTTTAGAGCTCTCCTGACTTAATCTCTTAAGCATCTAATAGAAAATTAATAGCCTGTTGAAACTTTAAAAGAGATTATATGGTTATCCGTAGTTGTATAAACTTTCTATAAAGTATTAAAACAATTTTGTATCTCGCTAATAATTTCAGATAATTTAAAGAATGGTCGATTTCATCAACATTTAAGAGATACTTTTGCCCCGTTAGTGGTCAGATATGTGGATCTTATGGAATCATCGATTGCTCAATCTATCCATAAAGGTTTTGAAAAAGAGCGATGGGAAATTAAAGGGTAAGTAAATTGGTTTTAAACTAACTAAGGTTTTTTAATCACTTTCTTCCATTAAAATGATAAAATGAAATTTGGCATCTCCCAATCTCCTGTATATTTCAATGAATCGATGGTTTTAGAATGGGCTGTGCAACATCAGAGGATTTATTTTGGAAACTTGATGCCCTTCAGTCATTTATAAGAGATTTGCATTGGCCTGATGCAGAATTTAGACAACATTTAGAACAACGTCTAAAGCTGATGGCTTGTGATATGATGGAATCATGTATTCAAAGAACTGAATCTGCATTTCAACAGTGGTTAAAAAAATCAGTTACTTTTATTTCCACTGATTACATCATACCATCTGAAATGTGTGCAATGGTAAATGTCATCTTAGATGCTAAAAATCAGTCTTTGAAGTTGTGTGCCGTAGATGGAATTGACTTGGTATGTAACATTCATTTCGTAACCGAAAATGAAAATGAAGTCATCATTTGTAATATTTTAAAATATTTCAATAAAATAATAATAATTTTTATTTAAGCATCAATATCATACCAAAATTGATGACATGATAGAGAAAACCAATGCTAACATGGTTCAAGGATTAATAAGTAAAATGATGTCAGTTTTAGAAGCAACTTTGTCTAAATTATCTAGGTACGATGAAGGCAGTCTTATAGGATCCATTTTAAGTTTCACGGTAAACCAATATTCCTTAATTCTTAAACATTACATTGATTTGATTTGATTTTTAGAATGTTTCCGGATCGGGAAAAGATATGGGTCAAGGTTATGTTAATTTCACCAGGAATTGTATGGACCAAATCCGCCAGAAAATAACAGATGAGTTATGGATTCTAACATTCTTTGAACAGTGGTATACAAGCCAGATTAATATGCTGTGTAATTGGTTGTCCGAACGATTAGATCATACTTTGCACCCCTACCAATGTACGTGCCTTGCTCATATCATAAAGGTATGTATATTATTAGCTTTATAATACTAAATTATTTTACTATTTCAACGTTGGAAATCACTGCTCTCTGTAGATATAGAGAGAAAGAAGGAAATCATACCTTGCCAAAAGTGTGGGAATTTTTTTACAGTCCGTAAAATTTGGATATTTCCTAGAGAAAATGCGTTTTATTATAATCTAACACGTAATATTTTATGGTATTATGTAAAAATAGTTTTTTCAAAAAAATTGTTTTTGTATGCATATACTTGCTTAATCCCTGTACAAGCGTGCTTTGCAAATTTTTATTAATTTATTTGTGTACCGTTTTGTACATCTTCTTTAAAAGTAAGGGACGACCCGATTTGCATACCACTCTTTGGAATTTATTATTAAATTTTACTTACTTTTGACTGCGTTATTGATCTTTCTGGATAATTATTATAAAATAATGTACACACTTCCATATAGAGAACATTCACAAATTAACACAACAATTATTGTACTAAAGTCTGTTCCACGGTAGAAAAGGACATTGCATTCAGATGACGATCATCGCACAAAAAAACATCGTCGCTATGGCTACAGTTCTGGAACGCTACGTTCAGTGCAGCAGGTGGGAAAAGAAATTTATCAAACAGAAGGATATTATTATGGCACTAACCTATCTTTTAGTGTTCTGTGCCCGTTTTTCACTGCCAGCGCAATTTTAAGTTTGTTGTTATTATATATACAGGTCGACATTTTTTTTATTTTATGTACTTTAGTACAGAACCGTAAGTTTTTAAATAGTGAATTCTAATATGCCTCCATAAGGACTAAATATTGTGGACAACGTTGGTAAATGTATGCCAATACAAGCGATTTTTAAATTAAAGAAGTAAATGTTAATGTCACACAGTTTTATTAAGTTAAATTGTTTTATAAAGTTTTTAACATCGACTAGTTTCAGCCATCATCAAAAATTTGGCAAATAAACAGATACTTTTTAACAAAAATATAATACGAGGGCATATCAAAAAGTTGATACATGTGGAAAGGACGTTAATTAACAAAGATATAATACGAGAGTATATCAAAAAGTTGGCAGATGTTGAACGGATATAACACTTGGTTATTATTAAAAGAGAACTAAAGTTCTTACCGTGCATCCTGTGAGACGTTCTACCTTTTTATATCTAAAAATGTGACAAAATCCAGGTTATTACATTTTAAAATTCTGATGGAGTCATTATCATAATGTGTATCATCCACTATAATGATTTTTTTGCAAAATGTATAACATTCAAATTAAAACATCAACGTTTTTCAGATATCTTTAAAAATGCTTAGATATAATTTAGGAAATATCGAATTTATTCCATACTTTACGGACACGCTATTTTTTTTAATTTGCATGATAAAGAAAAAAAGATATTAATAAAAAAATCAATTTAATCAGGTAGTTCAAATGAACGTGAAGATCTACGGTTTAATTATTTTTTATAGAAAATATATTCTGACTTTGAACTTCAAGGCGTTATGGAAGATAAATTAAATTCCAAAGCTTATCAGACAATAGCTCAAAGAATGCAAACAGAAGAAGCTACATGTGCACTTACGATGGGACAAGCTGAAAGGTAATATCCATCTCGATATCATTTTGATATCATTAGTTTTGGAATAGAACTTTAGCTTTTATTGATATTTTTACAGCGGAATGGATGGAATCGATGAGGACGGAGACAACAGAAGCAAAACGAAAGTGACAATAATGGAAAGTTTAAGTGGAGAAGATGGAAATTTCGTCTCCAATGTAGGGACTATGATCGGAGGAAAAGTAGGGAATATATTTGGAAAAGGGCTAGGAGGAATTGGATCAAAGTTAGGAGGCGGAACGGGTAGTTGGTTTTAAGAATTCAAGTTATTATACGATATAGCTTTTATTTGTTTTATTGTTATTTTGTATGAATAATATTCGGCCCGATTATGGTCTTCTTCTGTAAAAAATATACGTAAATTAATTTTGTAAATAATTATTTTTTAATTAGTGGTTATATTATTGTTAGTTTATTTAGTAGACCGTTATTAAATACAGTAAGCCCTCTAAATTGCGGTCACTTAGAATATTTGAAAATATGGAGATGACCATTACTGAAATTATAAAACATACTAATCGCCTTGCAACAAAAATTAATTTATAGGATTTGTCAAATATTCTGGTTTATGCAGCTGCGTGCATTGGAAGAATCGTACTTAGAATTAGCGTGCTATGCCTAAGTCTTTTAGACACAAGATGTTCATTTTCTGATATATGGAATAGAACAATGGAATGACCCATGTTCATCTCACCGTTACTTGTCAGTGTTCTAAAGATGCCATTGTACCTTTCGAAGAAATCAGGTCTTTGAGAACATTTTTTCAGCGAACACTGCACAGTTTTAACGCCTTCCCGTGACAAAATTTTTATATTAACAGACGTGTTAACAGACAACAGCAAATTGGTCTGCTCTCGTAAGGCAAACGGTGTTACTCCCCTCCCAATACGTCACTTCATCTTGGGAGCGTTGAAAAAAGTACTGCCCACATTTAATTTTCACTTATAATATCGCTAGAGCTTAAATTATTTCCGGAATAATTTAAGCTTGACTGGTGTTCGGTAAGAAAATTTCACACCATAATTTGGAAAATAATAATTAATCATCAATCTGACGTCTGTCACAAAGCCTCATAGCTGTCAAAAAATTTCCTCTTAAATATCGTGGTGCCACGAAAAAATTTCCGGAAATTGCCATGGTAACATTTTATTGGTTAAAAAGTAGAGGTGTGATGAAATTTTCTCTGTTAAAGTATATAGGTACTATTGCCTTTCCAGTTTTTAATGTTGATGGCTGAAAAATATTAACGGTTATTTAAAAAACACTGTTGTTGGAGGTGACCGAGATAAGAGGTTTTACTGTAATTTCAAAACAGTTGAACTTTACCCACCCAAAAATAAAGGCCCATAAGTATGATTATCAAGGGACCACAGATCTTGTTTAAACATGAATAATGAATTTAACGAAAAAAACTGGAATAACTTAGTGATTGTTTTGTACATATTGGCAAATTAAATTAATGTGACAAATTTTCAAGTGTTTTGAAATTGAGATTGTAAATTTATCAAAAATAACCGGATTTGTTAGAAATATATTTATTTGCTAACGCATTAAAATTTGTGAGTTGCCGTAGAATTAAGAAATATTGTGATTTTGATAATTGAATAAATACTGCACAAAGAATAGGCAACTCTGTAAATTACATCTAATATAATATATTTATTTTTAATGATATTTAATAAATTATGAATTTATATAATTGCACTGGATATCATTTAGTAATTTAAAGTGTATGTATCTATTTGACAAAATTTAAAACATATCTTGTATTTTTAAAAAAATTGTATTTATTATAACCGCGGAAAATGAGTAAACGTAATAATGTTTTTCTCTATTTATTGTACATGACATATACTAAATAAAATTCATCCAATGCAAATTTAATTCAAGGAAATGTATTCTTAAATTTTTTAGTAAATTTTATCCACAAAAAATAAAACATATTGTTGATACAATTAAAAATAGTTTTAAAAACCTGTTGAAAAATATTAAATTTCACAAGCTATATGATGTAGTATATATTTATGGTGGTTAGAGTAGCCATATAACAGGGAACAATTATCAGCTGATTCTAAAATCTATATTTCTCCAAATGGTGTGAAAATTGTCGCTGTTTTCCTTTTTGAAAAACTTGACTTTTTTAACTATAAATCATTTCCCGTAAATATTTTTTTTCAAATTGGATAAAGATATGTTAAAATGGATAAAAACCAAGACACGTGCTTCAATTCCTTCTCATCTGGCTACTCTACATAGTTAGTTGATGATAATTTGGCTTCAAGTGCTTTGTGTTGTATTTTAGGTACTAAAGAGCAATAATTTAATCGTAAGTTACCGTCAAAGGATTGATAAATAATATCAATCTAAGACAGTGATCTATTCAGTGACAGTCTCTATACTGTCTTAATTTATTTCTGGTCTTTTAATAGTGTTACCATAAATAACTGAAATTGGTGTAATTTGAATAGCCTTCTAGACTGTAATATTTTTTTTAAATTCACAGTTCACAGTTAAAAAATAATTTATGATAATGGTTTCTTAGTGTTTGTGCTATTCGAAATATTTGTAGGGATTGCTAAAAAACACTTTCAACGTATTGTGTAATCACTATAGCTTATTAGACGTAAAATTTTGTGAAAAAATATGTTGTTAATCATTTATATCTTTTATGGAGTTATAATAGATATAACCAAAAAATATTAAAGATCAAAGTTATACTGACATCATGATACGTAGTAAGCGTTTACTATTACTCCATTTATTCAACATTCTTTTATTGCATTCAATGTATGTTAAAAAACATTTAGCTTATTTTAAGCCGTTGATACAGTAAATGTAACTTTATCGTTATATTTAAAATGAATTTACCAGTTTTTTGATGCCTTACTTTAATATCTGATGAATTCTACCATCATCAATTAATTTATGGATAAATTTAAATATAAGAATCAATAAATAATAAATCATCCAATAATTAATTTTTAATAATGTTTTATGATCCCTTCAACCCATATTCCACATTGTATTTCTAATTATTGTAATACCTAATCCATATAACGTGGTGAGCATTTTCAACAACACGTGGACTCAATTTTATTTCCGTCCACATTGAGCACACATACGTATGCTCATGCGTCCTCGGATTGCCTCATTCGCATTCGTGCTCATATGCGTACCCGCCTTTCCATTTCTAAATATGAATACCTACCCGCATTAATGAATATGACTGTAAATAATATATGTATTTTGGTTTTTCGAACAAAAATAAAACACCTTACAATAATGGTTTTGATAACTTTAAACATACTTTGTATAACAAGAACATAATGAAGCCAAGTCAAAATAAATAGACACCAAATTCACTCACGTGCCTTTCTAAATAAAGATTTTGCTTTTCTATCAAAACATTGAATGCAATATTAGATAATTTAACGATAACTACTTTTAAAGAAAATATATAATTAATTTTAATTTTATTCAGTATCACATAATTAGGTATATAGTAAATATTTTTACTTGATTAAGTGTTAGTAACTGTAAAATATAAGTTGTTATGAATTTATTTTTTCGTATGATAATGCACTTAAAAATTTATCCAGTGCAAAATTTTCTAAACAATTTATAGTTATATAGTTTACATTTTTATAAAATAAACTTATTTATTTTATGAGTTAGGTGTAATTCTGTTGTATTGCTTCAAGCTGTATCGTATTTGCTATAAAACAGAGCTGACAAAGTAAGCATAATTTTGTTTTGTTTATATAATAAAAGAGATCATAAATATTTATTAAAAGGATAACACATTAGAAATTTAATTTTTTAAAAACACACCACATATTATGTTTTTTGTATCATTTATATCAAATAAAAAAAGTAAAGTCAGTCAGGCATCTATAACAGTTTTCTAAAAGTTGTGAGGTATTCTAAACATATTATTCAACTTCCAATACATTTTACCGATATAACTTGGGCACACATTACACAACAGTAGTACCTAATAATCTACCTACCAAATAACACTATAACCAATAGTAAAATCTAACAATATTAACAAATAGAATATTTACAAATCGTACGAGCTAAAAAAAGGTGGTAGAGCTGAATGTCTTTGGATGTTATTTTCTCTAAATAGAAGTTAGCAGAAATTTGACATTCCTCATTTCAAGTCAAGTGTTTTGAACTCAGAGTAATAAGTAAGTGTTTACTTATTACTCTGAGGTTTTGAAACAAAGGAACAAAATATTTTACACACGCTGATGTTTCTTGAAAAAATAGTTGTTAGAAATTTGCCAAATTTTCAGTAACGTATAATATTAATTCTTATGGACAGATGATTACTGTGCCATGCTCTGTTGGACATATTTATAAAAAAAAACAAAAGTTTTCTTAAATGCTGGCATCGCGTTATATTCAGGTACTGTGAGTAACTAACTAATAATTATAAAATCTTCAAATTAATTTATGATAAAATATCGACATTGAAAATAACTTTAATGGTTACTGCATGCAATCTTAAACTATAATTATCTATATTTGCAATGAGCATTGAAGAGTATCAACTGATTTCAATTTGTGTACTTTTGTTTTTTGGTATTTATCTTTGGTAATTGGTATCTATTAAAGGTTGTTACTTTCTTGGTGTAGGTTTTAAAACCTTTCCTATTGAGAATGTAACAGTGTGTGTCTCCTTGTCATTTGAAATATTTATTGTACTTAATTGTCTGATTTCATTTTAAATCAATATATTTTTAGAATTTAAATAATAAATATAACAAAATTTAAATTAATTTTTCACTTTCTTTGCAAAATTTTAAAGTGGAAAAATAGAATTTGATACTAAATAAAGCACCTACCCTTGCATTCTTCTAAAAGTCTAGGAAGTCAACCTGTAATCACCAAAAGGATTTTTTCCTACAGATTACAACTCATTCATTGGAAAATCAGTTTTAAAACGGAAATACTTTTACTAATCACAAATTGAAATACTGCAATCTTGTTAAACAAAATTTATGCACGGAAAAACATTAAAAATTGATATTACGAAATAGAAAACTCCTCAATGTCTCGTTGTTCTCTTAAAATCTTCAACTTTTGAAAATTGTTATATAAATAATATATGTATAGAATGCTTTTAATTTTAAGTTCTTGTATTTATCAAAACTACTTATAAATTCTTAAATAGAAATACAAATAAATTTATAAAAAATAAATAACCTCTATTAATATGGAAATAATATTGTGATATAGTAAACAAATTTTAACTATTAGTTTAAATACGGGTCTGTTACATCCACAGAAAACGATTTCGTATTTTTAAAATCATTTTCCACACATGTTAAAATTTCCTTGACCATTCAACTATGTAGTATTTAATACATCACTGTTAGATATTTTCTAACTTTGAAACCATTTTTATTTAGAGAAAAAGAAATACTATGAGAGAAAAGCTAATGGTAGATTATTAGACCTAAGATCCAAATTAACCATCCTATAAGTGAACTACTATTTGTAATTTGGTTACACATATAACTGCTGAACCACATAGTGTTACACTGTAAACATCTTGACTAGAAAAAACAAAATACCTATTTAAATAAAGAAATATTAAATCTTAAATACATCTTAGTATATCAAAATATTAAAACTTTTAACATAAATCTCGAATAACCAATTCATCTGTGCGTTTTTGTTTTTAAGCATAAATACAAGGCTAATATAAACGATTAATCGCATCAACTGCTATTAATTCTCAGAAAATTTAAAATATTAAACTAAATTAGATACTGATTTAAAAAATTAATTAAAAGTGTCTTATCAGTTAGAGCTCAAATTTTAAACAAAAAGTGTTTTTTAATGTAAAAGTTATAACCGATAGGATAATTCCAAAAGCATTCTACTTTTTCTCATTGATAATATTTTAATCCGAAACGGCTTGTACTTTGTAATATCTAGTTAAGCAACAACGAGAAGTATTTTATTTGATAGATACTGTATACAGCAAAGTTTTTTACTAACACTAGATTTCGATCCATAGAAAAAAAAGGTTTGTATTTAATGAATTCAAGTTATTTATAATCCAGGATAATCGTTCAATAACCAGTTAAATTGTGTACTATCAATTTAGATTTAATTTTATGTAATTTTCAAACGTTGCTAATAAATTATTTTAAAATATTCGTATTTTTATTCACTTTATTTTTGTAAACTTTTTTAGATGTCCAGCACTGGTGAAATCAATAGAGATTAAATGTACAAAAGAACAAGCCGTGATAAACATTTCGTTTTAAAATTTACTAGAGGGTCCAAGAATTTTGGGGATGTTAGTGGTAAGAGGGATATAAGATTCTAGCTTAAATTTTACTTTAACATATTTTTGGTATTATATAGTTCCTGCTCCAGAGTATTTGTAGAGTTTAATATTAATATTTAAATAAAATAACTTTAAAGTTCGCCTATTTTACTGTTGGTACTAGGTACTTATACATACACTGATCTAAAATCCATAAAGCTGTGAGAGATTTTACATTATATTTTTGTTTACGTATGGACAAAATTTTAATAATAATTTCCATATTGCTAAATAAAAGAAAACTAAAGAAACTAACTTGTTGCTTTTACATATCACTATTTGAAAGACCAATTATGTAAAATATTTGAAATCCCAAAAGTAGGTTTCATTTTACAGTCAAACAAAGAAAACAAATGAATCGGCTAGTCGGCAAAAGATGGCGATATATATATTCATTATTAAAATGTAAGTAGAATTGCCTATATAGTAGAAACTACTAAAATAATATTTTTGTTTCTAAACCAATCATAAATAAAAATATTCTGATTCTATGGAATGTTTTTTTGTTTCTCGTGGAGTAAAACATTTTTAGACAAAAAATAATGAACAATATTTAAGTAATATGTATTAAATGTATTAAACATTTGTAAATATTGAAAGTGGTCAAGTTCTAGGTATTTCTGGTTACTAACAAGCATATTAGGTATTTCGTTTCTCCAATAATTTTTACGAGCAAGTTCTACTCTCACTTTAAAGCTGAAAAACCATTTGATTTTATTTGTACATTAATTTTACAGTCCATAACGCTGTGAGAGATTTCACATTATATTTTTGTTTACATAGGTACCTATGGACAAAATTTTAATAATAATTTCTATATTGCTAAATAAAAGAAAACTAAAGAAATTAACAATAATAATATAAGAGTTTGTTGCTTTTAAAGAAAAACCAATATCGTTGAGTGAGAAATATATCACTCAACGCCAATATGTAAAATTGAAACTTATCAAATATTTGAAATGCCATTTTACAGTCAAACAAAGAGAACGAATGATTCGGCTAGTCGGCAAAAGATGGCGATCTATATAACAAAGATCATATATATAGTCTATATTAAATGTAAGTAGAATTGCCTACATAGTAGGCTACTAAATAATATTTATGTTAAACCCATCATAAACAAAAATAGTCTGATTATATGGAATTTTTTTTTGTTTCTCGTAGAGCAAAACATTGTTAGACAAAAAATAACGAACAATCTTTTTAAGTAATATGTATTAAATTTATGAAACATTTGTAAATATTAAAAGTGGTCAAGTTCTAGGTATTTACCTACAAATATTTATGAATACCTACACCGAGTATACAGAATGTTTTAGGAATAAGAGGACACATACCTAGTGGGTAAGAAAATAATTTTAGTAATTCATACTATACCCACGGCCTTTTATTATTAAGTAATGGAGCTCTAAAGGTAGATTCTGAAAATAACAAAAGCTTATAAATGCAGAACAATAAACAACTAAAAGGTTGAATTAACTTTCACTATTTATTCTGAATAAGATGAACTTTCACAAAGTAAGGGTTAGTACAATAAATTTCTTATAAATGCAGTTATTTTGATATTTCCAATAATTGTAACAATAAATACATGTAGTGAAAAGTTAGTAACTTAAATTCCACATTAAAATAATTACAAACATGTTTTATTTTATTTATTAAATTTTGTGAATTGTGAATAAGCGTAGTACAGATATAAAGGATACCGTGGATAGGAAACAAATAACGATTATCAACTCTACTCAAACAATTTGTCCAACAAATCCTATTAAATCTATTTTCAAATCCTATAATCTGCTTTTTAAAAGCCCATTTGAAACATATGAAAAGGGAATAAAGACAGCTATATAGAAAATGGATGAAGTAGCTTAGAAAGTCTTAAACATACTGAGAGAATATCACCCATAATTCAGGGATCTGATTTATATGCGTGTTTCATTGATATATTACTCCATAAATTCTCACTAACCCTTCAAATTCATTTGAACGTTAGATTTGTGTGAATATCAATGATATTGCATTTACAGATTTAATATTTTATCGCTGGTATCTAAATTGTTTATTAAAATTTGTGTATAAATAATTATTTTTATTAATTTTTTTTTATTTTTCTCACTAGATAAATAATATTTTTTTTTAATTATATTAACTGTTCATTTACTACGAAAAAAATAGCATTATTTGTTATTAACAGTATTTTCTAATAAAAATGTTTAAAGTAGAAATTTTTAACTCTGCACATAATACAAACACATCACAATTATTTATTATAATCGACATTTACTGAGTCTTCACTTCTTGGGTGAATAATTTTTGGCTAATGTAGTAATGAAAGATATTTTTCAAGAAATATTTTTAAATAAGACAGGACGATGAGAATTTGTAATCTCCACATACTTCGCTATGCCTAGGAATTGCTCCGGGTCTATAAATATTTCTTCAGCATCTTTCCTAGCTAGAAGGTCCGCTATAAAAGGAAGTAGGTACGTTATCTTGTTGGAAAGCAGGTTGAATTAAAATCGTGGTACGTAGAAACTTATTCACATTCAGATTTATGTATATCTTTATTGTTCACCATTAGATACTTGTTTTGTGAGTTTAAATGTAGCCCTAGTATTTTTGACTTATTGTAACTTCTTAACGAACAGTCGAATGGTCTGGAAGAATGAAAGCTTGAAGTGGTACAGTCACGGCTCCAAGTCCAGTACTGATGTGGAATCTATGGTGACAACCTTAAGAAATAGGTAAGCCTAAATATGAGAAATTTTCCAAGTGGAGATGTACACCATTCTTGAATGTGCAGACACCGTTATTATTCGGGAATCGTTCTGTGGAGTTTAACCCAGTTTACCCTAAATACGTACTGCAATCACGGTCAAGAAAATTCTGCAATTTCTTACACAGAAAGGAATCCTGACCGTGAACTGCAGTATAGATCCGCAATGGTCGCAGTGATGTTGGGTGGGCGGCCCTGAAAATCCATAACTCGAAACTAACTAACTGTTTTTATCTAAAAAAATGGCAAAATCATAATGACAACTTGCTGAAATAAAGATTTAAAAGAAAACGCATTTTCAAGATTTAAAATGTGTACCTTATCCAAAGTGTTGATATAATGGGCGTATTTATAACAGATAGGTAAGCAATTATAGCGATAAGGTGCCTTTGTGAGTGCTTTTCTATGGCTGACACTTCCAACTTTAATTCTTGTTTAGTAGTATTTTTAGGAAGGTGAGAATAAGCATTTAAAGAAAACATTTTTATGTACTTACCTCGTACATCCAGTAGAATATTGAAGAAGCTATTGTTTAAAGTTGTATACTATGTAAATATATAAAATCAACCGATTTATCCACAACGTCACAGTTAAACGACAATAAAGTTAATGAGCAATAAAACACAGAAAATGTGTGCGAAGTACGTCTATTGTTATTATACCTATTTGTGCTTATCCGTTTTTTGTGCCACACTATACCAACTATAAAATAATTTAATGACTAATAATAAAATTATGCTTTTACTTTACTTAAAAAGTAGCATAATGACTCTGAACGAATTGAACAATGTTAGAAACTTGACGTTTTAAACAAATGAATGAATTATTTAAATTGTAACTTAACAAACAATGTATTGATTATAGATACAATTTTCTTTCTATAAAGATTAGTGGGATTAAATTAAAAAAATTAAAAAATAGTATTTTTTATTGTTCACATTTAAAACATTTGGATTACTAATGTTAAAATTACCTTGTCCGGTTAAAATATTTGCCTGTCGAATGGATTGGCCGATTTGCAAATGATGAATTGAAAGGCCTGTCCAAAAATATGTGGCTAATTTAGTTATTAATTTGTACCAGTCTATTTGATTTATTGTGACAACTAAAATCCTTCTATATGTTGAAGTGCTCTTACTGGACTCGCTGTAGGGAGATTAAGGGTTATGCCGAAACATAGGGGAGTTAAGTTTATAGAAAATGTTCTTTAATACCTCCAGAAACCAGATATACATACAGAACGTTTCGATTTTAAGTGATTATGAATTTAATTTAATAACTCTACGAGGAAAGTCGCTATTTCTAGGTTTGAAATAATTAATTTGTTTGGGACAGTTCTTTTGTGTTTCAACTTACGTTAAGCTAGGCTACATGCTACTTTTGATAAAAGTTTTGTTTTGGCTTACCCCTAGGTTAATTTTCTACAGCAGCATGTTTCCATCTTGACAGAATCTACAATCCTTACTTGTTATTCGTCCGATTTTTTCCATTTATTTGACCTACGAAAATTAAAAGGTTCTATCTGCCCATGTTCAAAAGCTGTTGGTATCTCTATTTCAAAAATTTAATTTCTTTCCAAAGTTTCTATTGGTCTAAAAACCATCTGAATACTAACATTAGACGCCTAGCATTGCATCTGATACATCTAGTGGTACCATCTAGAACTTATTTCTTATAGAGGTATCCCTCTAGCTCTGATTGTAGTGTCCTTCTGCCCTGAGACATTGCATTTTTATTTTATATGCTCCAGTCTACTCTTTCATTTTCTACCAAAAGAGATAAGAGACTAATATCATTAGCTTAAACTGGCACAACCGTAATAAAGTTTGACAATTTTTAGCAGTCCTATTTGTTTTGTTAAAGTAACTCGTACATTTCAGCCTTTTGCTCGCAATTCTATTGCTAGCTTTTTTTATGAAACAACTGCGCATGCCTTTCAGACTTTTGACTGCAACAAAAAGGCGCACAAAATTATAGAACCATTTCTATTTATTCAAGGTCAGATCCGCGCAATCTCGCCTGTTTTTAGGGAATTTTGATGGAACAACCCAAAATCTATGTTGGCAAAAATGTCAGTTTACGTCAGCTGATTCTATCCTCTCATCCTATAAGCATAATAATCATTGAAGTATTTTATAATATTTATATGCTTATTCCGAAGTTCTTGTGTACTTACAGTTTGTATTTGTATGAAAATCCATGTTTTAAATTAAAGGTAACGTAACCTCAAATATTCAGAAACTGACAACACTTGTCAAGTGACGAAAAAAATCTCTCAAAAGTTGCGGCAATGTACGAAGGCATGGTAAAAATTTGCTAGCAATTCAAAATAGACTTGCAGGAAAAAGGCTGAAATGTACGAGTACCTTTACAGTGAACTAAGAAAATCAATTTGGCAAAATATAGAAATTTCAAGAGCATTTATTTGGATAATTAAGTTATAATTGTATCCAATTTCACAAGAAATCTACTATTCTAGATCATCAAATGTAAAGTAATGTGTAAGAGACAATAATTTATATTTATAAAGTAGGTAAATATCCGTACAAATCGATATAAGCAAAATGGTTTTATAATAGGCATTACGAAAAATGTCATATTGCAAAGCTGTATCTTCCAGCAGTTCTGGATCCACACGAAATAAAATGAACACAGATTCGTTTTCCTGCGTGTACATTTTCAAATCAAGATATTTATTTCCATTCGTGTTATTCTGATGCCGATTTTCTGGCAACAAAACGACAACGTACACGGGTATATTGGCACTGATCCAATATAGCACTTTTGCCCAGGACTGATGTGTATATCGCTGACAAACCGCGTTACAATTCTTTTCGGTTCATTGAATTGAGTGCTGGAAAAAGGAAAATGTCGCCTACACGAGTAAGGGTTCATTCGTATTCAAGACTCGACGTCACATTTCAGAAATTTTCGAATTTCTTTTCATCCTTATTTAACTTTAGTTACATTTAAATGATTGATTTTACACAGTGAATCTGTTTGTATCCATAGCATATTACATTCCAACTCCATACGTATGAAAGAAATCTGTTTTGGTTCATTTCATTTCCCACACACATAATTGACACAAGAATTCCCATTAAAAAAATCTTTTATACCCTTTTCTCGTACAAACGTATTTAGTTTAATGACCAAAACATTACAAAGTTTTACTGAAAATATCACTGCTTGGTTGTATGATAAATAATGATGAATGTGGCTAATAATACACAGTGTGTAATAGCTGGAAATACATTCAATCGTTAAAATTTCAGACTAAGAATAAAAGACACAATATACCCTTCATAAAACCGCATTTGTGTACAATCTAGTACACAAGAGACAACTTTTGACAATGCTTTTACATCGATGAACCTAGTTTTACCTTTACCATGGGCACAGTAATCTTCTTAGTGTACCTTTCAGGTTCGAACGTAGGAGATTATAGCTTTTTTTTATTATGTCAGCTACTATATGGAAGAGATGGCTAACCAAGCTCTTAGATTGACAAGCCACGCTATCCTTTAAGAGAGTAAAGTTTGTTTAAAGATATGCTCAGAATAGAGATTACATAGCAAAGGTGATCCAATATAGCCTCGTCTAAACTCTCTGCGTATTATCACTTGGTGTGTATCATGTTCTTGATCAACTTTTACGTCGAATGCTTTCTTATAATCATAATCAATAAGACGTGCAAAAACATTATCTAAAATCTCCTATGGGCTGAATAAGGCTTCTCTTGTGCCCACTGAATTTAGAAATATACAAACTGATTAGGAGCTACTTATTCGTATTTACTGTAGATTTCTTAATATTGTAAAATGTCTATCGCCATGCTACCTTACTTTAGATTAGACATTCCCTTCCCACCTACCCCTCACAATGGAACGCACCTGGAACAAAACCCTGGAATGAACGCAACCCAACCAGAAACCATTGTCAACCCTCATCTATAAATTACAATACTCCCAATACACTGCCCTTTTTTCTTGCCGATAACTCGACGAAGACAGTCGCCCTGTACCGCAATCTATCGTATCCCTTTGGCTGTACACAAAAGATATAGCCAGCTAGGATACAGCTAAAATAAAACTAAGATACAGCTAGGATAAAGCCAGCTAGGATTAAGCAAGGCCAAAATACCGATTAACATTCAACAGCCATAAGAACACAACCAACCACCCTTTGAAAACCTGATGTGTCAAAGCTAAGTACCTCCTATTTTTTTTCATTTCCTCTGGAGGAAAAATCAAGCAAATAAATATTTAAATTCTTACATTAGTTTTATTTACAAAACCCCCTGGGTATATCGTGTTCGGTTTATAACTACTCATTAATATTTACTGGCAATTTCAAAAACTTAAACTAATTTTTCAATTACCCAAGGTTTAGTTTCCTTTTGTTTATATTTACCTATAGTTGTTTTTCGTAAACGAACAAAAATATAGTGGCGTCCATTAACCCTTATATTCAACCTAAAGACAGCATCAACTTGGAGTCGAACCACTCCTTGGGAAGTCTCTTAGCCGGGCTCTGCCAGAATGGTGTTTTAGTGTTACAAATGCTTATGTATATCTACTTTACATATTGCAATATGTTTGAGGGCAGACTTAGATTTTAGCACTGTTTACATAAAATATTTGAAAGAATATAAATTTATAGAACAAGATTTACGTTATCTTTTTCTTCAGGAACTCGGCTTGGATATCATCCTGTTTTTCATTTGTTTTATGTTAGAATATTAGGTGCTATTGGGTTTACTAAATTAGGTTCTTCCGTTGTTCTATTATTATGGCACAGAAAATTTTTCGGTGAATGAATTTCTTAACTTTTGTTTTTTTATGAGACACAATTAGTTACTAATCCTCTTCTATCTTTTTTGAATTTAAAATTTAATTTTAAAAATGTCTACCTCAACAGAATAGATGGATCATCTCTTTTTTCAGAAAATATAATTAGCAATCCATCCCCGTACGTCGTAGCTTAAATTAATTATTCTCCAGTGTAAACCAGTGGCCTCGATTTCCAATTAGGCCCTTCCAGAGGCTTCTCGATGAAGTATTGTCTCCATGAGAGATCTGATGGAAGTTTTCAACATAAAAGAAAAGATAAGCCTTATTTCCCGTAGAAGAAAAGACGACAGATCATATTCGCAGTGAATGCAAAATTAACTCGGTCTCGTCTCTTTTGCATCCATTTTGTATTTTGTCTCGCCTTCGCCGGATTTAATGCTCGGTTTATTTCTATTCAGCAGATATTCATAAGATGGCTTTAAACATAAACAAATTTTGTGAATCTGCTTTTTCGCATTAAGTGTAATCTCGTTAGGTACGCACAGATACTAACTGCTTCATTACCAGAACCGGGTCCTTCAAAATCCCAAAAAATTATTTTCGAAAAGAAAAGTTTTACAAATGAATAGACTTTTAATAAATTCATGAGCATTAATAAGTTAAACATTTACTATTAACAATAATAATTTTATATAAAAATTAAAATTTGAATAACATTATTCGCTAGTTAGTGAAATGCACAATTTTCGACATTTGAATAAAATAAAAATGATAAAATCACCTGCAATAATAGATATATACACTAAAGTGGTGTTCGGAACGGATTCGGTTATATATACGCGAATAAGATATTATCTGGCAAGGGGTGAATCGTTGATGGTAAATTGTTAGGGGGAAGGGGGTGAGCGACCATTCAATCAGCGCCCGTCCCTTAGGGAAGAAGAAAATTAAGTAACCTTGGTTGCCCACATGTGATTACGACATCACCCCGTACAAATGCCACCTCTAGGGACTTATCCTACTTACCCTTCTCACTTTCACGGATGTCTCGTCCTATATGATTACAACCACAATCAAGAATCATTTATCTTTGAGAATGAGAATTTCCGTCCCAATTTTATTTCTTCTGTTCTAATTTAATTTGCTGTTTGTTGATTATGATTGCTATTTGGTGTGGATGATAATTATTTACGTTGCGATATTACGTTGTTCATTATTTGATTTTTAACTAATTTACTACTCTTATAGTAGTATTCCATATTTATTCATTATAGATTTTCTTTGCTGATATTTGTTTTCAGTTGACTTTTAAATGATATAGAAACTTCTAACTAACCAATTTTTTTTCTTTAACTTATTTAAATTCATAAATCTTTGCGATACTTCACTTTATACAACGAACAAAATGTTCGAAAAAGTGATTCTTTCCAGATTTTATTTCTGGATAAATTAATGTAATATTATTGTTAATTTGACATTGTAAAAATGTACCTAATTTAAAAAAACAGAAAAAGAACCGTAAGATTCCATTGTTCACTTAAAACTTTCGAAGGGATGCTTATATTTACATGCTACGAGGTCTGGCTATTAAATAACGAGACTGCTTATTTTAAAATGTATTCTAAAATCGAATGCTCCCCTTCACACCGTTCCATTCGTTTTTTCCATTGGTCAAAGCAATGCTGGAAGTCTTCTTTTGTAAGAGCATTTGGGAGCTCCGCCGATTTTCGCTCACCTCTTCCATCGACTCGAACTGGGTTCCTTTTAAGGCAGATTTGATCTTCAGAAACAGGAAAAAGTCACCGAGTGCTAAATCAGGCGAGTACGGCGCGTGTTCGAGCACTTGAATGCCTCTAGCGGCGAAATAACGCTTCACAGACAGCACGTTATGGGCAGGTGCATTGTCCTGGTGCGAGATCCAGGATTTGTTTTTCCACAACGGCCGTTTCTTATGAACTCGCTCTCGCAGCGTTGCCAAAACTTTCAAATAGTAAGTTTGGTTTACAGTTTGACCCTCTGGAACCCATTCTGATGACTGAATGCCGTTGATTTCGGAAAAAAAAAAACTATTAGCATGGCTTTAAATGTTGATTTCGACATCCTTGCTTTTTTCATTCTCAGCGATACAGGAGTTTTCCAGTGCATGGATTGCTGCTTAGTTTCAACATCGTATTGGAATATCCAGGTTTCATCGCAAGTGATGATGTTTTCCATCAATTCAAGCTCTTCATCTAACCTCTGAAGAAAATCTGAGTAGATCTGTTGACGGACGAGCCTTTGTTCAGGGGTCAAATGTTTTGGGACCAACTTCGCACAGACTTTCTTCATGTTAAATTCGTCATGTAAAATTTTTCTGACAGTTTCTTTATCGGCGTTTACAGTCTCAACAATCATCCGGGTGCTCATACGACGATCTCCGCGCACAATTTCATTTATTTTGGTCACTGTTTGCAGAGCTGAAACAGAGACAGGTCGACCTGGACGTTGGTCATCTTCGGTGCTCTCTCTCGACCTACAGAAAACCTTTTATACCATTCGAAAACACGCGCACGAGATAGAGAATTCTCAACATAGGCCTCTTTCTACAACTTATAGCACTCAGTCTGATTTTTTTTAATTAAAGGAAAAAATTAAACATTGATCCGTTGCTCGTGTTTTTCGTCACACATTGTTATCGGCACGAGAAAAAAACACCTTCGTTTTTAACCTCTACAGAAAAAATACTACTACAGCGACAAAAACGTGTTTTCGTACTGGAATAGTAGATACTTCCAGCTATCTAACGCTGCATTCGTTTCCCACCCTACCCCTCTAGGACGCCTTTTGCGCGCGCAGTTTCGTTATTTAATAGCCAGACCTTGTATTTTAAGAGTTTGGAGTTAATTATACTTTCCATGCCTTTGCTGACAATTGAAAGTACAGACATGGGGCGATAGTTGGAAGGAAGTTATTTAATAGCCAGACCTCGTATAAGTTGTGAAATTAAGAATAAAAATCAACCATTTTCAGGTGTGTTCCCACTAGGACATAAGAACAGTAAGGATTAATCCACTTCATAAAAATAGACTGCAGTGCATTATTATTATTAATCTCAAAAAATTAAACAAATTGTCGATGTAGAAATATTGAAAACTTCGTTATTTAAACAAATTTCTGTTTTTTTTATATTATATTTAAATTCATTTTAAATTGGTTTATCTGTTTTAATTGTACTGATAGGCAGTTAATTACTTATGCCTGAGTAATTGTTTGAAATAGCTATTTGTTCTTGTGTTATTTACTGTGGATAAATTCCTTAGAGTAGGGTTGAAAACCATTAAAATGATTAAAGATTTTTCGAGAGAAAATCTATCTTTTAGCAAAAGCAAACAATATTTAATTAATTGTGTGGGTATATTAAATAGAAATTAGACGAAACCTAATGCTGTGACATAAAAAATCAAGAAACTAGCACACATTTTATCCGGAAAGTAGTTGTTTTTTCTTTAAAAAATGTTTTTTATATTAGATTTATGTGATTGTAATGTATTTAAGTTATTCTGTATTTTCCATTTTGTTAAGTGTTAACTCTAGTCTAATAGGTAAAATTAAATATGAATATGAATGACCCAATTTCTGTTAACTAATTATCTCTACCTACTTAATTTACTGCTTTGGCATATACATTGGTAGGAATTATGTGGTAACACAAAAGCTGATTATACTCCAGCTTGTTTCGTTAGATGCAGGTTCACAAACAAAAACTAATGACTTTCTTGAAAATGCAATTGTACAAAGTTCATGTAAAAGTATATATCAAATACTTTTCAAACCATTAATTCCTTTCTTACATATCTAGTTTCTGCTTGATACATCTCACAAGGGGAAATATTATTAGTGTTTAGAGTGGCTTTGTGGATATAACCCCAACGAACACAATAACCTTTTTGACTTTTAAACAAGGGAGTGGATAAAATGAGATCTGATTAAATCGTAAATTTTAGAACGTTGAAGTATTATTATATCTAAGTTGTGTTCTCTCGCTAATTGGGTGAAACCATATAGGCCTACAGAGTTGCCATCATTTACTTTTTATAAAGATAATGAAAACGTAATATGGAATGTGGTGACAAAGAGAAAAAGCTTTGACAGTAGGTAGCGTTAATATTGTTTTGCGGTATAGGACTATATATATAATTTTGATATTTCATGACAGAGTATATTAAACAAAGCGAGTACATTTTAAAATAAAAAAAATGTTAAACTTTTCTTATAGGTATATATTTCAACCATAAATCCATACACAGCTAAAAGGAGAAGGATATTCTCTTGAATAAAAATATGTTATGTAAATATAGTTATAAGTTACCTAATCAAAATTTATCTGTAATAATGCACAATTTATTTTAAAGAAGTTATTTTTATTAAGAACAGTAAACAACCAAAAGGTTAAATTAAACTTTCACTATTTATTCGTAAAATACGTTTGAAACGCAATGACGGCCGTTTCGCTATAGAATTAGCATCGTCAGATTGACAAAAAATGAATTTTAGACCTGTCCATGTAAATTTGATAAATTTTACAGGCAATCTTTTGTACGCCTCAGGTTGAAATAAAACAAAAATATACACAATAGTTTATTGATAATATTATGTATTTTTTCGTACTGGAAAAATAAAAGTATATGCACAAATTAAATACAAACAATAACATCCACATTTTATTCACAAACAAACTGCACTACAGATTTGTTTTTGCACACGGAGATCCACTCCATTCCACAAATAATATCTAATATGTCAATCTGACGATGCTAATTCTATAGTGAAACGGCCGTCATTGCATTTCAAACGTATTTTATGAATAAATAGTGAAAGTTTAATTCATTGTAGTAACCCTTACTGTGTGAAAGTCCATCTTATTAAGAACAGTAAACAACTAAACGGTTGAATGAAACTTCCACTATTTATTCGTGAAATACGTTTTAAATTCAATTACAGCTGTTTCGCTAAAAACTAGCATCGTCAGATTGTTGTTACTTATTGTTCTTAAACCTTTTAGTTGTTTACTGTTCTTAATAAGATGGACTTTCACGTAGTAACGGTTAGTACAATAAATTTCAGTTATTTTTATGTTATACCATTTGTTTGTATACCTACTTAGATACTGGTTCAGAATGTGTAGCACTTTTTTGATTTTTGCAATTGCGATATATAATAGCATTGTTCTGCAAATGACTTAAATTCCTGGAAAGGAGTTGCTCTGACTCCCTATAAATTGATACTCTCTTGAAAGCTGCTCAACTTCGCTAGAAGTATTGGCGTTCGATAGTTTAAGTAGATTAATGCAAGAACAAAAAACCGTGATTGGTAGAAGTGCAGAGAAATCTATCTGGCTTATAAGACTTAACACAATATAATCTAGCACTGCAGCCAACTTTACCATGTTGATAAATTACGTATCTACTTACTATGTTGGATATTGTTCCGAATTATTAGGGATAACACAAAGAGACAGCAAACAAACTAGAAGTATGAGCTGAGAGAGAGAAAAAGTGGTGGAATTTGATAAACATGCAATAGAGACAGGTAGTTTGACACAAAGTGGAGTTATCGACTACCTATTCCTAAGTTTTAAACTGTCATTCCTAGCACACTGTATAGGTTGGTTTCAATACTTCGGCATAACAGTTAATTAAATTGTATTATGAGAGTTTCTGAAAGGACGATATGGTAAAATGTCAAAAAATTCCGACGCTACTGATTGAAATAATCTTTATGAGCGCGTATGGAATATCTCATTGTAAATCTCTATTGAACAGTTCGTACACCCTCTTTGGTATTTGTTGCGGTCTTTTTATCAATGGCGGTCTGCCACAAAATCCCCCTATTTCAATCTTTGGCTGAATGACCATTGTATTTTCACAAAACGTATTTTATGATTATTAAAATCTGACATTACACTTTAATTACAAACCAAAGAACACCTGCTGCATGCGTGAAACATGCAATAATCAATTCGTAACTTTTACTCCTACAAACTGCTAATAAAATAATTATCTCTCTATATCAAGTTTAATAATCCTAGTCTCTCTATATGTATGTAGAAACACAAGTAAGGTTTAAAAGCCATGCATTGGTAATTGTCACAGAGTAAAAAGTATCTATATATACAAGGTTTAGATTCTCTTCCTCTAAAACCTCTGCTAAGTATAACATGATGTACTGTTGATGATACCGATGACTTAAAATAATGTATAGAACTTTAAAATTAAGTTATTTAATGTAATATATATAACAAAATTAATTTTTAATTTGTAAAATGTAACTAGAGTCTTAAACAAATAAATAGTGTATTCATATTTAATTGGAAACCTAACTTAAGGACTAAGTGGACGGATAGAAAATATCCTCTATGTCTGTAATAGATAACTTAAAGTAAGTGTCAATGATGTAAGGGTCAAATATAAAGTAGTGAAAGGCTGTCCTCAGGTAGAGGTGCTATCACCTCTACTGGGTTGCGTTAATAAAGTTTACTCTTTAAATCAGAGGTAACTCTATTATAGCGTTCAGAAATCTGAGTATGATCGGAAGTACATTCAGAGTACGGCGTTCATAAATTTAACATAGTTAACTCTAGAGTTAACTCTGTTAACTCATATTAAAGAGGTGAGTAGAAATTAACTTGACATGCGCAGTGATGAGTATCTACTTATTTTAACGAAAACAAGAGATAATTTGTGTTCTGTGAGGTATGAGATAACATATAGATAGAAAGATTCATAATTATATTAAGCACACAAGCATTATATAATACCTACCTCAATATTCAGCAATAAGTTTTGGCAAAACTTGACGTTTTCTGCCATTTTTCTAAAATTACATTTTTATAGTTTCAACTTTTTTGGTTATAATTTTAAATAATCGTGGTCAATTCAACTGTTTACTCCGATCCTTCATAAAGACACCCAAAGTAGTATACTCATATAGAGTTAACTCTTACTTAACCCGACTCTCCTTAACTATATTCGGAGTAAAACTTTATGAACGCAGCCCTGAGGAACATTGTGCTGAACATCCTTAGAAGGTCCTTCCTCAAACATACACAGTTTATACACAATAGTCTTCGCTGATGTCTTGGTCGTTATAGTAACGGGTAAATTCTAGGTACTCTCTGTTACATTATACAAGAAGCCCTAAAAATCACAGAGACATGGTGTGAACCACTCAGTCAATCTCAACAAGACGGATATGGTTCTCTTCACCAAAAAAATGAGAGTACTAGCAGTTACATGCATGTCTTAAGAAAATCATGCGTTTGTTCTTTGTAATAATATTTTAAAACATAATGGAATGTATATAACTTACTTTATTTTAACTCTCGTAAAATGTATGATGCGATGATAAAAATTTTTTTAAAACAAGTCAATTTGTACTTATATAAATATCTATAAAACTCAATCTTGTCGTGACTGACTGTATGACCAAAGGTCTGTCCGAAAAAAAATGTGTGGAGATCTGATCGGGAGAAAAATTTGTATCAAATATCAGTGAGGAAAATAAGTACAAATGACCAAATTTCCACTGTAAAAATTCATGGTCATTAAAGTATATATTTCACAAAAGACTTCAGCCTTTATTTATGTAGAGACGTTGAAATATTTGTATGTAGTCTATGTCAAAGAATTTTATTCTTTATGTTGATGGAAAACAATAATAGCGACTAGTTTCGGCCTAACATTATGGATAAAACATATAAAATTTTATATTTTATGTTTTAATTGTGGTCCTTATATCTATATTTGTTTTAATTTTTATACTAAGCCTGATGATGGCCTCAATGTTAGGCCGAAACTAGTCGGTATTATTGTTTTCCATCAACATAAAGAATAAAATTCTTTGACATAGACTTTGGGTTTTTCATTTGGTTTCCCCTATATTTCAATTGTTGTTAAATATTTGATATTTTTCTACAATTTTTGAATTTTTTATTTTGTGTGTATATTATATTTTTTTAAATTTTGTAACGTGTAATAAAAAAAAATTTGTATTACATCTGCGGCCCATTAAAGCATGGCCTGCTGATAAATCCGCCACTGCTCTTAATGGCTGATAAGTTACGAATTTTGGTGAATTCGCATTTTGGCGCGTCCACCTTAAAATTTAAATATTGTTTATTAAAAGCCATCGAAAAGTTTTTATTTTATTATTTATTTGTTGTATTTAGCTTTGTCCACAAATTTAAAAAACATCAAAATAAAGCTAGTTCTCTTTTTCTTTACAAAATAAAACAACTTACATTAATATTAGCCTTTGCTCTTTTTTACTTGTAGATATTTGTAATCCTTAGAAAAATGTCGGATATAACAATCAGAAAGCAATAAATTCTCAGATTTCATCACAAAATGACTTCCTTTTTGAACAAAATAAATAAAAAACAAGTAATTTATTTTGATGTGTGACACTCGGAATGAGTTTTCGTCAAAGCCACGAATATAAGTTTTGACATATCGGTTGCGGTGGGCAGTGGACTTTGGACACCATCAGGAATGGTCCGAGAGTTGTGGTTCAGAAATGGGGAGCGGAGGGACTATATATATTCCATCTATATCGCGTTCAAAGCGCTCTCTAGAGGAAACTATTCCACTTTATCTTTCAGTGTTTTATGTTTCAGTTGACAGTAGATAAAAATATTTTGATGACGGATTGCTCGCTACGGTCAGGGAGCGCTTTTCCTCTGTTTTTTTTTGCCAAATAAATAGCTATTAGAAGAGGAGGTCGAAAATACGCTTTTTTATAATAAATACTCGCGCATTGTGCTTTAATAAAGAATATATACAATGCAAATCATAATTTCACCAAGGTTAAATAATTTACAAAACGTTTTTAAGATATTTTCTTAGCTTTAGAAACAGTAATGTTAAGGTAAAGAGATCTTTCTAAAAATGCATTGTTCACATTTTTTCATTATTTTTCCATGACACCGTGCACTAAATATTTCGAACACTGCATTAACCTAAATATTTATCTACGAGTTTTGTATTTTAATCTTGATAGTTCCCTATATCAAGAAAAATTTTAGGAAATCATTATTTAGCACAAAAATCGAAGAATCATTTTGTTTTGTATAATATTTTAATAAACGTTTATTTCACTTTTGCATATCTGTTTGTATATGACCAAATTTAACACTACTAAATTTATTTATTATTTACAATGTTAATAAATGGTACAGCCAGTGCACTAACCAATATTTATTTGTAAACCAAATAATTTTGTTATTGAAGTTTTGGGATTTGCAAAACTATTAATTTTTCACGTGATTTTATCGATAGTTTCAAGAAATTTACACCTTTTAATATAGTAGACCCGCATTTCACAATTAGTAAAAGGTAAAAGAATATTCTTGAAGGACACACATTTTTACATAAACCAGACTTTAATTTAAGAGCATTTCAATTGCCAATAAGAGTATTAAACCAATTATTTAATTAGATAACTTAATAGGTTAAACACTAAAAGTTGTTTATTTTATTTTAAATGTAATGAATTCTTCTTTAATTAAAACTAAACAAAAATTGTGATTAGTCAAAAATAATTGTCCGTATGTATATTTGCTTTTACTAACACTTGGGAAAACGATAGATCTTTTTGTGTGAGGTCGTAAAACCCCTAAATAACTCTGAATTCAACTACACGTCTGCAACACTACCATACACCCCTGTGTAAATTAATCTGTACTGGGAAACAATAGAAAATTTAATTTAAATCAATCCATCTGTCTCAATATCCTTTAGAAAACGCTACATACTCTGGATGTTTTTCTGATTTTACGATCTCACTTTTCATAAATTGAAAACTTATATTTTCGAAATCTGTTTACAATAAATTAACCACAAACTTTTAAATAAATTTATTTTCAATATTTTATACAAGAAATAACAATTTAGTTAAATAATACCACAACTACATTTATATCTGTAGATAAAAAGCAATTTAAGACATTTAGGTAAATAAATAAAAAAATTATATTAGTTTTAACGAAAAATAATCAATTTTAAAAGAAATTTTTAAATTGAGTTCTCGATTGAGTTGAAGATTGATATGGTATTAATACAGTATTAATAAGTTAGAAAATGGTAATAATAAATTATGACAATATTCATTAATCTTTCAAATAATATTTACCTGGTTACTTTTCCAATATTAATTATGATTAAATGATTGCATTCAAAAAATATATAATACTCAGACAATATTTAGTGTATCTATATACATTTATGCAATATTGGTATTTTATTATTGATACATGACCAATATATAGTTGATACGTTAGTTTTTATACCAGAGTATTTAAGATCAACATTAGGTATTATAATGAGATTTGCATAACGTATAACATACCAATGTAGTGAATAAAAACTTGCCAAAACTAATAGTTACTCTTAAATATTTTTTTTATTATTTGAGAATCTTTAAACTTTATAATATAGGTGTCCACAAAAAAATATAGGTGATAAGGCACAAGCATAATATATAATCAAAAAAATTTTACCTACTTAATTAACAATATTTAAATTTTATAATCATTAGATAAAAAGGTAAAAAGATATCGAAAGTTTAAAAAAATACAAAAGTAGGTAGGTACATAATAATTTTGTGTTAAAAAAACCACTTGATAAAAAAAAATGAAAAATTAACTATTGTTGTGGTTTTTCGATGTCCTACCTATATATGAATATTAAAATATTGCCCAGTAAATATCAATCAAAATTCACAGACACAAATAAAAAAAACAATTTTAAATAGCACTTGATCACTACATGGTTTCACTTTCCAATGACCCCCACATTGGCAGATTGTAAAAATCCGAATCACTGTCGTAGTCGTATAAGTTGTAACGCAACGTAAGAATAAGAAAAATGCAGAAGTCAAAGGTGAACACGTGGTAGAAACAGCGGTAGCGAGTGTTTTTAGTCAGCATACAGTTACGGTAAATACTACAGAATTGTTTTTGTTTATTGTCTTAGACGGATACTATGAAGTCAAACTCAGCTGTTCATCGTGTCGAACACATAGAGTATTCCGGATTGCGCCAGCCGTTGACCTCCCCTCCATCGATTCGAGCCACGCCTCTTGGCCTATCGTGACCCTCGCGTGAACTAAGAACCTCCCCGAACCGCCCAGGCCAAGTCAGTGTCGGGCCCGAGACCGAAAGGTCACTAGTAGAGGCTAGAGTGTTTCGTGGGCTTGACCTATCACCTCCAATGTGAAGATACGTGTTCCGAACTACTCAAACTCTCCACAGGTTCAGGGTGTAGGAGTCCAAAAGTATCTTGAACTCGGTGTCGAGGTTCATGTGGTTGGTGTGAGAGTGCAGTGCGTGTGTAGTGAGGTTATCTCCTGGAGACCGTGGATCGCTTTAACGCCATGGCTCTCGTAGCCAGCTCTTGGCGAGAGACATCGCTTGTTAACCCTATACCGACAAGTTTGAACTCCTTGCCCAACGGTTTGAACCCTTTACCTCCTGCTAGTAATTTGAATCCTTTGCCAACGAACATTAATCCAATTACTCTTGAAAATTCGGACGTTTCACTTATTAATCGGCAAACGCCGTCTCAAAACTCACAAAATAGCGCTAACAGTGTCGACAAGAATCAGAACATCGAGTGTGTCGTGTGCGGGGACAAGAGTTCCGGGAAACACTACGGACAATTTACGTGCGAAGGTACGTACCTATTGCTCACCAAATCTATACATGCTGTCTCCATAAACAAAAACCATAAAACCCAAATATATTATGACTATTTAGTTGTTTCAAAATACTACCATACATACCTATATGTATCTTTTAAAGCTCTTATTTTGTATATAAGGTAAATTGTGAGCATAGACAAGAACAAATTTTTTCCATGTTGGATAAGCTCATTTTATTAATTTTGATAATCCTACCTATTAAATTTAAATAAATTACGTATTCGAAAATATCTTTTACATTAAAACATTTGGTTTAGTCTTATATATTTATATACAAATTATCAATAGTATAATTTAAAGTTTCACAAACATGCTTAATTTATTTTTAATACATGTACTAACATTATCTTGACTATAAAAATTTACGTAAAAATCTTATTGGATAACTTTTAACAAAGTTAGTCAAGTAATGGTTTCTTTAAGCAGATAACAACGTAGATGATAAATTTGTTTATTGTACATAATATACACAATCGTGAAATTTCACAAAATTGAAAAGTGGCGAAGTAAATAAATTTCTTTTGTTTAAATATTTATAGAATAAATAATGTTTGCAGAGATACTTAATTTTTTTACACACATTTGGTTGTTAATTTTAAATTACTACGAGTATAATGATTTTTGAACCAGACAGGTTAAAAACAAACAGTAAAAGTGGAAAACGAAAAGCTTTAATTTTTGTTTGCTTTTCCATCTCAATAGAAACGTGAGTGTTGAGTGTCAAAAAAGATACCTATTTAGGGTTGTCTATACAGTTTGATTTAAATAAGAAAATGAATAAAAAGCTTGTTACCTATACAAAAATATATTTTTTACTTATCACAATCTGTGTTAATTTTTGTTAATTAAGTATGTTCATTTATCTAATTATGTTTAAAAAGGAACATAGGAAAGAATTTTTTGAGCTAAGGAAAAATAAGTTTTCGTAAATTCATTGAATTGATACTTCCAAATAATAATTTTACTGCTGCGGTTAAAAAACGTAATAATTCCGCGAATTTAATCATTTAGAATGTAGTTATCTTCGATGATAAATTAATTTCTTAATACTACACGAGCATACATATGTTTACACAACAGTTGAATATCCAAAACATCAGAAATGTTAAAATGGATATGATGAGCACTTGTGGGGAAAGAAATACTTGTGCCTAAAAGAAAATAATGTATAAGAAGTTGCATTGATCTGAAACTAAACTTTTTTCACTTTTCAACTAAAGACCGATCGATTTTGTGAAGTGGAATCCAAAAAAAATTAAACAACAAAAAACTGTCAAATTCCTTCTTTTTTAACTCGCATTACAATAGAATCACAACTTACTATTTAGGGAAATTTTGTTAAATTATGTAAATAGGTATTTGTAAAAATCTTTGCAAAAGAATAGGTACCTACATAATTTACAAGTGGTAATCTAATTTTTAAAATACCTTATCATAATATAAATAAATAAATTACCTACAGAATAGGATGAAAGAGAAGAGAGGATATAAAGTAATTTTCCTATTTGAATACCTGAATAATGATTAGAATAGAAAAACGATTTTTTCCTGTTTAAATAAGTATATAACACTACCATAAATACGGATAAACCTGTCGGTTTTTCCTTCAGCGGTAACACCGATTTATAATTTTACATAATCTTTATTTAAAAATGTAAATGTCAGGTTTCAATCAAAGCAACCCTTTACCTAAATCCCCCTAAGAATGGTTCTATTAAATTTCAACATCGCGGTGGAATTTGAACATCACAATACAGCACCTGTTAAAAGTAGGTAAGCGACCGTACGGCCGTATGTGTAGCTACACCCCAGGCGACTAACTATAACCCCCTGCTATCCATCTCATACATATTCAAAAATGCAAATTCTTTAAATCCTCACAGCTCTGTTTATATTTTGTATTCTTTAAACCCGCATTTAGAAATTGGCGAATTGACGTTCAATATTTAACAGATAATCTGGTCATTCTTGCCGGAACGTAGAAAAATTGGCTCTTTATTGGTGTCGAAGGACATTTTATTGAGTATATTGGAAAAATATAAAGATAGTCACAATAGACCCAAAGGGAGAGCTTTTATGTGTCTAACTATATATTTTATTAAGCGATTAAGTTAATTAAGTATGCCAACTTTTTTTTCATTTTATATAATCAAAAACCTTATTTTGATCTATATAAAAAGGACTTTTGTTTCCCACAGTTTAATCACGATTCAGTTTGAAGTAGTTTTTTTACATTACCTACCTATAAACTTTTAGAATATTATATTGGTATCAAAATCTAACTTGAAATACGTTTTTTTTTTTGCAAATTTGTCAATTTTACATGATCAAAACATATCGGCAAAAGGAGCGGCAATAAATAAATAATTTTCTGTTGATATTTTTAATTTATAAACAAGCTGTTTAAAAGTGCTTTTTAAATTCCCTCAGGGCGACCTATAATTAACTTATTCATAATCCCACACTTGGTATTATTTGACATAATTTTTGCTTAAATATTGCTTCTCATAATTCATAATGAAATTATGAAAATAAGTATTAGTCATACAAGTAGGTATTGTTTAGAAAATAGTAGAAACGACATGATAAATCTTGATCCCATCAAATATTGATGTTTAAACTTTTAATGGTCGCAAATAATCCCAAACTCATATTATTCTGAATTTTTTGGAAGCATTTTGGAGTTTGCTAAACTAGGCTTTTAACATTATATATAAGAACACATGCTAATATAGATGTATAATTATATTGAGTATAAAATATTTAAGTTTATAATAAGTTAAGTTGTAAAATTTATTGTACTAACCCTTACTGTGTAAAAGTCCATCTTATAAGAACAGTAAACAACTTAACGGTTGAACTAAACTTCCCCTATATTTCAGAAGAAAGAATGAAACAATTTGAAATATAACTTAAAATCATCTGCCTTATTTTCCAAAGTTATTATCCTGTGATTAACATAGTTTCTGTTGTACTAGTAATTTTAATCTGTTGTGTAGAAATGAAACAGTTTTTTACATAGTTGTTTTTCATGGTTTAAATTAATTTCTTTAAATGGTTTCAAATTTTTGAAGTTTTAATTTATTATTTATAAATTTTTATTTAAATTCTTTATAATTGTTATTTTAAACATAACGTAACTTACTAAAGTTTAAGTAGTAACTTGTTGATAGTGCTAAAAAATGCCAATTTTTTTTATAGATGAATGCTTGTGGTATAAGATTGATGACCAATATTGAATTATTGGGCAAATTTTACCGAAGGCAATATCTTTCAATGATGACAAACTGCATTTCCAATATTCCAACAATTCAAATGTATATGCAATAATGTTCGAATCAGCAATATTCAAAATATACCTCTATCTTTATTGGTGAGAATAATTACTGTATAAAAAAAATTTAAATATGAAAAATATCAACTGTTATTTCAAGAATGCTTCTTGTAACTTTCGAATGGGGTAATAGGTAATATTATAGTATACTTTTTAGAACTGATATTTTTTAAACAATCAGAAAAAACCGTATGCATTTTCATTTAAAACAAATAATAATTTGACCAAAAACACTGTGCTAATTTATTCAAAATTTATGATATAAAATTTTGTTTAACTTCTAATTGACCTTTTCCATCATTATTTTTATACAACAATAGTCATTAAATAAATTTTTCAACGATCTTGGAAGTTGGTTTTAATATTTATATTTCATATTATACAAGATCACGTAAGTAAACAGTGTCTACCAGCAGATCAGAAAGTTTCATATTACCTACAAATATCCACCTTACCAATTATACAAATTAAGGGTAGTAACAGATACTTCAATAAATAATTCTAATTATGAGAGCTATTGTTTACTTTGCTGAGATCAACCTGAATATACTATTAAAGTTCAAAATATTTTTAAAGGTCCAAGTACCTACACTAGTTTTACAATAAAAAAGTAATAAACCTTTTCAACGTATCTCGTATATCAAATTAATGGGCCTAATATGTCTTTACTTTGTCTGTCATACATGTCGCATCGTTATAGTTTTATTGCTGGAAATGTTTTTATAAAGACTCATTTTTCTTCGTCGGTCTCAAAGGGGTTGTCAAATTTTCAACGTGGAGCCTTAGATCCCTTATAACGATGTCTCGGCTTTTTTTAAAACAACTTCCCTTTAGGGAATATTCGATCAATGACATTGTGTTTTTCCTACTAAATAATATCAGTGTTTTAAGCACATTTACATCAATTTCTCTTACAAAACATTTTTTTAAATTAATAATACAATCTTGCAATTTTCTGAATATATTATTAATATCGTTAATAACTCGATTAATAATAAATTAATTATAAAAATTTACAAAAAAATATCTGGTAGTATAATTTCTAAGATTAAAGTAGCAGATTATTCCAATTCTGTTTTGAACATGAAACGGTTATTTTTTTGTTGTCTGCATTACATACTAACATATATTTTTAATACACGAAATATTGAATCAAATCCAATAAAAATAGATATCATGAAGTTAACACAAAGGCATGTACATGGTAAAATTGTCTTTTGTATAATTCATGAGCACACCTGCCTTAATACATTTGCCGTTAATATTAAATAATAGAGTTCTTTTTAATAAAAATCTAAACAAAACAATTCTACCGGACACTGCATTGACGGATATATTCAGACAATAACGCATTTCCAGATTTATGTAATTGTCGCGGTGCATTAGAGCGAATCTACGTGAAAAAAATTGGTAGGCACAGACATCGATGTTACGGTGAATGATTAGGACTCCTTTAATACTTTGGAAGTTATTTTTATACTAAACATGCGATTTAATCAACATATGGCAGATAATAAAGGGGATTAGAGTTAGTAGGCATGTAACGGCCTAAACAGAGATTACATGAGTGCTCTAATAATTGATGATTTTTCTTAATTTAGGTATAGCTAATACTTAGGCAGCGAAATTTTACAGAAAAAAAAATGATTTATTGTGTCTAAAGATATAAGCTCTTATTACAAGGGTTTAGTTTTATAATACATAGAGTATAAAATCTATAATATAATAATAATAAATATCTAATAATAAAATTTAATACCTTTTGCATTTTCTTTTCGATGTCTCGCTGTCTCGCACTAGTTTAATATTTCTGTATTCTAATATTATATTGCTACAATTTAAAAATTTCCTAATTCTTGCTTAGTCTTCGGTACCTACAGTTTTTCTAGAACTTTTCATATTTTTCCTCTCTATCGAGCTCTCTATTAAATCGAATGGTACTTCAAGGTCTATGAACTTTATTATCCTTCCGAAGAAAGTGTAATGAGTAGAAATAGAGCTGAACAGGTAGTTTTTTAGACAGGGTTTATATATAAAATATATGTTAATTTTTCTATAAAAAGTGATTATTGAAACAAGTCGTGCAATGGAAGATATTACGTTTATATTGAGTGAAAAAGAAAAATTTGCTTGCGTTGGAAAATTTTACGTATAGGTAAGTTAAAATATTAAAAAATGGCGAGACAGTGGTTAAGTTAGGTTAGGTTGGGAATAATACTAAAATAATTAATTTTTTCGGAATTCCTGTGAATATTAGTAAGGAAAAGACAGACAATCAGATTTGCTTCGAAATTCAAGTATAGGTCTAATACGAGCTGAACGTTTTCTTTGAAATTTCTTCTTAATATCTGCGAGTTTAGTTTAAATGTTACCTGTTTTTTTACTACAGATTTAACCTCATTTGTTAATCTTTATTTTGTTATTGCTGTATATAATTTGTATCTCAGTTGAGCCAGGCAGATTCCTCTGTAAATTTCGCATCTTTTTAAACTCGTTTATGTATTTTCTACAAATTTTTCAACCTGTCCATATGCTTTATCTGTTTGTTTCATTAAATATTTTCTTCTGCTTCTTCTGTTGCTGTCCCCTACTGTCTTATTGTCTTCTTTCGAATTTTCTATCATTTTCTTCAATTTCTCCCTTTATAATGTGCTTTTCATAATTCTAATATTTCTTTTTTTCCGTTTTTTCGCAATTTTGACATTTTTACTATATATTTCTCTTTCTGTTATACTGTTCTTTTTCGTGACTACGATATTTCTTATTATGGATAATGAGGATTATCCAATTCTCATTTATTACTGGCGAAATGATTTATTTTTCAAAATTAAATTAATTCTAATTTAGACGCATTTTTAACAACGTATGATTTTCGAGATGATTTTGCAAAATTATTCGAAGAGTAATTACCATTTTGAATTAAAAAAATTACTGATAAATAAAAGAATAAGATTACTTGGATTTCTATTTATGTAATAAATCTTCTTAAAGAAGCAGAAGTTTATAATTATGTAGATATAATATTGAAGATATTTTTAATTTATTAGAATCAACCCTTGTAAGTGTTACTACTGGGTAACCGTTATATGACCAATTATAATTTTAATTCCATTATCCAATTTCAGTTCAGCGTTCTACGTAAATAAGGAACTTCCCTTAAAAAACATTTAACACATGAATGATACTAAATCCAAACACCTGTATCAATGAATGAGCAATATCAGTCGTAATTGTATATGAGAAAGCCTATAAAACTAAGAAACCTTTCTTATTCGGAATAATACCAAGGAAGGTGCAGAAATAGTTGGTATGCAAGAATTTAAAAAAAAGGTTTCTCAAGTAATACGTATAGGTATATAAAATCATTGTAATTGAGTTACATTTAACACTAACATAAGTAAATCATTTTTAGTTTACACTAAATTTCTAATACCCAAAAATAGTTGATACATTCATTATGTTGTCATTGCCAAGTATTGACAGCAGAGAGCATAAAAATAATGTAATTCACTTTGTGCTTTGTGTTACAGGTTGCAAGTCATTTTTTAAGAGGAGTGTTCGAAGGAATTTAACTTACTCATGTCGAGGAAGCAGAAATTGCCCCATCGATCAGCACCATAGAAATCAATGTCAATATTGTCGTTTAAAAAAATGTATGAAAATGGGTATGAGAAGGGAAGGTACGTATATTTCGTTTTTAATGTATTACTTTTTTTAACTTTCCACCATTGTCCAATACTAAAAATATTATTACTAAATATTCACATTCGACAAAACTCAAATTTTAAAATTTGTAAATATCCCTTAAATGGCTGTATTGATAAATATTTGGATAAGGAAGTTTACAAACTACAATGTAGATTCTCCAATATTATTCATTCATTGGGCATTTGTACAAATTTTTTTAACCTTTCCTCTCCCCGACATTCTCCCGCACTTTTGATTATCATTTCCATGTATTGTTTCATGTCTGTATTTTATATTTTTATATTCTATGTTCGTATTTTAAGCATCTAATTATCTGTGGTTTAATATTTGTTAATATTTTTAGTTTCCCTTATTCCCTATTCATTCCTCTCATCCTTTCCTATCTGTCCAATTTCTTTCTGCTTCCTTAATTAACCATGTGGCTAATTTGATCTTTACTATAATAAACGTTTTGTACATTTTTTGTTAGTATTACGTAGCTTCGACTTCCTTAGTAACCTCTGTGTTCCAGCCTATATGTACCATTTTATTATTTTTATTTTTCGCTATTCTTACTTTTCGCCCCCCGGCGAAACTGATACCGAAAACCGTTTACACTACCACTACACCAACACACACTTTTATATGCCTGACGCGCGTTTCGATAACCAAGTTATCTTCTTCAGAGACCGAAGGTAAACTCCATTGTCATGGTATTTTGACTCGTTTGATTTGTTTCAGTTAACCGATTTTTTGTCAATAAATTAATCGAAGCAAAAAACCAATCAATCGATATATTGCATTTTTTTAGTTAAAAAGTCTTGTGTCTTAAGTAGGTAATTAATAATTAGTACCTAAAATACTTTACATATAACCCTTACATACAAACCGATTTTTATGTTTGTTTATTCTCACCTTGGCTATTCTGTAATCTCTCCTGGTAGATATCTGTAAAATAAGCAGACAATAATTTAATTTTTTTTTTTAATTCTAATTCTTTATATACTTGATTTCAGTTTGCATTATGTATTCAAAGTTATATATTACAATTTACAATAACTTTCCTTCTTTGCTTTGGATTCTGTCTGGTTCTAGCTGAATATATAATTAATGTTAATATTCCCATATTTGATGTGCACTAATAAAATAAGAATAAATAATTTTATTTGATTACACAAAAAGATCATTTTTAGATAAAGTTGAATAAAGTATTTTTGGAAATATGAAAAATGTAGCCCAAAAATACAATGAATAAATAAGAAACATTTATTTACAATGCTGTAAAATATTCCTTAAAATAATTATAACTATAAGCAACTTTTATCATAGAAAAGTTGCCTACTATTTGTTATTGATTAATCCAAAACTGTTAACGTCAAATTTAGCATATGTAGAGCGTTACATGATATTAGAGACTAAAGATGTTTTTTGGCGACGGATACGCAAGATACTTGAGTATCATGCACTAATAACGTCATAAGTATCAGTTTGACATTGGACAGATACTCAAGTTCGGCAAGTGACAGTTGCTCTAACCTTCAAATTCAGTGCATTTAACAACACGTTGTTTCAAGCACATGGTTTAGGAAAATTTGACGAATCAGGTTACATCAGAGAGAGAAATAGAAAGTTAACGCGTGAGTTTACCACTCTTATTCATGGGTAAACGATTTGACAGATTAATGTATCATGCGTATCAGATATGACGTCATAGCTAAGTCGCTCGAATGCAACATTTTAGATACTTGTGATACTCAAGTATCTTGCGTATCAGCATGTATCAGTCGCCAAAAAACATCTATAGAGCAATTCTAAAAATGTATCACGTATCCTTATCCGTATACGTAACGTAAAGGAGATGCGCAACTAAGTAAAAAGAAGCATAAAGCAAATGGGTTTATAACGTAACGTAACCATTTATGTGTTTTAATTTTTAACCTAAAAAAATAGCTCCGATATCTACCTTAACAAAATAATGTCGTCATTGCCACTGTAAAATAATCTTTTTGTTATGATTGATGAACAGAAAATAAGGTTATGATTTTTGAGCATACAACATCACTTTTATCGCTAAATTGTTGAAAAACGCGATCACGGAACACAATAATGTGATACGTTACGTTAGGTACGTGTGACGGATTGATACGTTTCACGTAACGTAACGAAACCCACGTATCGCTTCTGCACATGCGCATTGCGATACGTATACGGATACGTAGTGATTTTTAGAACTGCTTTAAGTCTATTACCCATGATAATTCCCCAAACGTAAAAGGTTTCAGTTATAAATATATAAAAATGAAGGCAACTAATATTAAAACCGAGATTAAAACTGTGGCAAAAAATACCTAAGTCTTAAAATTTGAGAGCCATCCCAAAACTTGATTTTTATTTTCATCCCTTCCTTATATCTGGTTTAAGCGTTTATTATTGATGAAAAACGTTGGAATATTTTAACAACTGGCTAATTCCTTAAAAGGATTTGCCCTTCTTGGGGTAATTATATTTGCTGGTTTGGCAACTATAAAAAAACTATTAATTTATTCACCCCATGACCAAAACAGGTACTCAAGTATGCTGGGATATTTTTATTAACAGATATTTTACAAAGAGGATCATTAGTATAGTATATTTTTTTACAAACCTATTCGGACAGCTATCTCATAAACCGATTATTTCTGATTTGAATGACTGCCTAAAGAAATAAAGCTGTAATATTTTTATTATACCATCTATTATTCTACATACGAGACAAAATATTTTTCATAGTAATGTTTACCAATGTGTATTAATAAATCTAAAAAATCTAGAGACGATTTCATTTAGTACAACATTTTTTTTTCATATATAAAAACTATCTGAGAATTGAAAAATCTCTGTTATGCCTGTTTGAATAAACATGAAGTAGTTAAAGAATAACAAGATTTGATTTGAAGTTTGGTCGGATACATTTTATGACGTGAATAGAATTCATGGATATTCATGGTATGGTAATCTATTTGAAAATGTAAAAGAGGCATCCACAATGTTTAAAATTTCGAACCATATATATTTTATTTCTTCTTTTAAAATATGCCTAGCAAAGAAAACTGGGATATATGTTTTTCTCCTTACATTTAATAAGTTATTGCGTAATTTTCAGATCATTTACAAAATTAGGAGGATTCTTAACTTTCGATAATGCCTCGTATTTTTTAAATGATTTAATTATTTTAAATATAACAGTTACTGTTATAAATGTATTCCTAAAACGGCTTGAACTGTTTTTATTTCTTCCATAACTAATTTGATAAGAAAAAGGTCAGAGGTTATTGAAATTTCTAGTTTAATACGTTATTTGTTTAAAACCAGAATACGATTGCATATTAATTAGATTTTGTTCGTTTTGATTAACATAATGAATAAAAATACGATACCGATTATACACATATGTATAAGATTGAAGAAATATTGCTATAGACAATTTTAAAATTTATGGTTATGGTTTACTAAAATATTTATCTATTCATGAATCTAATAGTAATATTCTACAAAAATTTAAATTAACACTTTAACCTAAAATGTTTGCTTTTCTGTAATTTATTCCATAAAGGATTTTACTATTTGAATTCTGTCTATGTTAATTTTCTAATTCTTTAATTTTAATTCAAACCTGCGCAAAATTGTACATATGTATATATATATAAAAATGAATCCCCAATTTCCTTGGTTACCCATAACGCGTGACCGGCTGAACCGATTTCAATATTTTTTTGTCGTGTTTGTTACTGCCAAGAGAAGGTTTTTATGAAAAATTGTCCGGGAAATTAGAAGATTTAAGAATACTTATACCATTATACCATGTAAACTTTTTTATTGGCGCTTTCTTTCGTGCTAGACATTTGTACACATCATAAACGTGATTACGTTTTTATGTTCTTTCATACTGTCACAAAATTTCATATTTAGTGCTACACATGATATATTCATGTTTGTTAGTTCATAATATTAGTGTTCTATGGGTTAACAGTTCTATGTTTATAACCCGTAATTATTTTATCCATACTATGCTTCAAAACCAAAAATTTTTAAATTGTAGACACATTATCTAAGCAATACAAAATAATACATTCAAGAATTTAGAATTCAATCCTAATGGATGTTAGGAAACAAAACACACACACTCTAACCAAACCCGTCCCTTCCAGAATGCATCCCGGGAAGAACTTCCTCCACCCCCCATCACGTCCGATGGAGGCCTCAGTCCTCGGGCTTATGCTTTTCCTTCCACTATCTTGGTTTGGATATGGTTTCCAGGTGTCTTCTGTTTTGCACCGTTATTCACCTGTCTTCTTTTAAGGCGTTCAAGAGTGTTTGCTTTTCGCTTAGTCGCATTTCCCTAGGGATGAGCAGTCTTATATAGGTGGTTTCTCTTCTGTCTGCTTCTTGACAGATGTTTCTTCTTAGTTATCCAGCTGTTTCCTTGGTCTAGGATGTCTCCTGTAGTCCTCTGCTGTGTAGTTTGTTAATTCCCTAAGTGTTGTGTTCGGGTGTGTCCTGAGTTCTTCAAATCTTCTTCTGGCTCTGGCTTTCATGATTTCTTCTGTCTTCTCCTGGTCTAGTTCTCTGTATAGTTGTATATTTCTTATGTACCATGGGGCGTCTGCTGCTTGCCTTAGGCTGATGTTCTGCTGTGCTTGTAGGTTTTAACTGTGTTAAAACGGGCATTTTGTTGTCTGTCTTTGGAATGTCTGCCGGTGAGAGGACTGCTCCTTGTGGTACTCCGGCTTCTGTTGTTCCTACTTCGGATTTTGCGATTCCTATCCTTATCCTGAATCTTCTATTTTTCAGATAACTGAGTAGTAGTTTCGTCAGTTCTCTGATGTATCCTGCTTCTATCATCTTGTATTTCAGTCCTTCGTGCCATACTCAGTCGAAGGCTCCAGTAGATTGATTTCTGTTGTATCCCTCTGTTGTGTATTCTACAATTTTAAGTACTTGGTCCGGTGCGCTGTGTTCTTTTCTGAATCCGAACTGTTCTTGTGACAGTATTCCTATTGCTTCGGTTTTTTCGTTTAGCTTCTTGAGGATGACTCTCTCGGCTATTTTGCTCATCGCGGGTAGTAGACTGATGGGTCTGTAGTTTTGTGGAAACTTGGGAACTTGTCCTAATTTCCTTAGCATCACTATTTCTGCTTCCTTCCATTGGTCCGGGAAGTGTTTTGTTCTTAGGAAACAAAACAGGGAAATGACAGAACTATAGAATATATATTTTAGATTTTGGTTATTCACGACTCGCGTCTCGATATTTAAGTGGAAATTTTTTTGACAGCTGAAACCATAGAGAACGCCGAGTCGTCGAAACCTCAGCGTACAGACCATAGACAAATAAAAAGATACTATATTTCTCTATGGTGCACACGTTTAAACTAGTAACTATTAGGCTTTGTGACAGATGTCAGAATAGATTAATATTTTTTTCCAAATTATGGTGTGAAATTTTCTTTCTTTCTTAGAACACTATTCGTGCCTTCAAAAAAATTTCTGGAAATAATTAAAGCTCTTGTGAGTAAATATCAAAGTAATTTTCGGCATATAATTCTTTGAACTTTAAAATGGTTTCATGGGTGTGAAGATATATTTTGTCTTTGTTACTATACTGACAAAGTATCCAAGCAAAATGAAGATAAAACATATGTTCTCTCGTGAAGCTCTACTCCCTGAGTCAAGAATAAAGGCCCATGAAGTTTGACATAGAATTGACAGAATGCGTGCTGCAAATATCATCAAAGAGGATATAAAAGATCTGAAGTTTCGATCGGAGTTATTTTATTAGTAAAAAATACAATTAAAATAATTTATTTATTATTTCCCGCAAAAGGGTGTATACCAATTCGAATCCCAAATTCATCGTGTCAACTAGTTTAAATATAGAATCTGAAGTTAACATTAATTAATTTTTTGTCTGTCAGTTACCTGCAAGTACCTAATAATTAAATATTGCTACTACTAAAAATTAAGAAACGAATGAATGTTTAACAGTAATGAGTACCCAACTTATGTAGACAAAGTCAAAAATATTTAATTTGATTGCGTCCTTTCACATGACCGAAATATAATATAGGCAAAAACACACTCACAAAAGAATCGACGGGTACGCATACGTGTCATATGGCTGTTGAAAAGAATCAGGTAAAAATAAAACTTGTTTCCAAGGGTTGGCTCTTATTTCGCATACACCTTACCTTACGATTTCGCCTGAGGGGTTGGAAATGGATGACCAGTGTCCAGTAGATATTATGTAAATCAACATAAGGGCATGTTAAAAGAGCTTTATTCAAATCCGGTCTTCTATTCTTTTTTCGTGGGAAAACATAGGGAAACGGACTTAGGTTTATGAGAATTTTGTATCAAGAATATAAGAACGATTTATTGCTATACCAAACAACATTTGCATTATTTTTCTAGGGTTATTCAAATAAACCGTATATTTACCCGCAAAATCAATTTGGTTAACTCGGAAATACAAGAACCTATTATAAGGAAGTAGTTACCTGTGAACTGAAGAAAGCTTTGGGGTTTTGAATTTTACAAAAGAATTTTAAATAATCTAGTTAGTTTTAGTAAAGTAGGAATTTCTTGTGTCACTGTAATAAAATTTGCATTGTTAATTTTTATATTGAAAAATCCCGAGATCATTTAAATTTAAATACCATGTATACCCATGCATTTGTATTCAAAGAAAATGTATCTATTTAATATAAATAATAAAGTTAAAGCAGCATATAGTGCCAAACTACCTATATGTTAAAAAGGAAACATAAAAACATTGGCATGTTAACAAAAAAAATTGTGTTTTATCATCAAATAATTTTAAAATATGATTTGGTTTTTACATTTTTCTTTCTCGTTTAATTTATGTTTATTTGGTACTAAAATATTACCAATTTCACATTAAAAAGATATTAACAAAAATACAATAATTTTAGCAGGTTTTAATACAAAAAATTTAAGAAAATATGGTAAGGTCATAAATGAGATAATATACCTAGTATTTATATTTTTTTGTAAAATATTTAAAATAGAAGTTCAAAATGTGTTATGCAAGAACATTTGACAGATTCATTTATGTAGAATCGTAAAATAAAAATAAACTTTTTTAAGAAAATAACGATTTTAGATTTAGTTATATTTTTTATTAAAATATTGTATCAAATTTTTGTTCAAACATAAAATGACAACTTATAATAAAACTAAAATATAATAATAATAAAGGGATATTTCTATAGTAAAATTTAAGTTGGTTCCCATGGAAATACCAGTAAAGCAAAGAAGGAGCAATGCCAAGCAAGCAATTCCGTACGTTCGACTACCATTAATCTTAAGTCAGTTGTTAATGTATGCAAGTGGTAAACGATCTTTTAGGTACGGCAACGGCCACCGGCCCTTTGTTCGCCCTTACGGTCAAGTATTTGTATATTAAATCGATCAATCATCCACAAGAATGGGGATCTGGTTTGCTATTCTCTGCCCGCCATATATATACATAAGCCTAAATATTTTCATAAGTCTCTCTGCCTGGCTTATACAGATTTTTAAAAGAACCCACATCACGAAAAACGGACGCATCATATTCAAATTCATCCAACTACTTTTTATAGGGTGATTCTAGCAAACCCTTAATTGTCAACAAATCATTTTAATTTCATTTTCATTATTTTTTGTGAGAAATCCATTAAAAAATTTAGTAAAACGTTGAGTCCACCTTTAAATTATTATCATGACCGAAAAAAAAAGACATAATTCTAATATGAAATTACCATACAGTTCTCACGTTTAGTGTGGTGAAAGTGAGAAATCAAAACATATACATATGGATGTTGCAAAAAGAAAATTTTAAATGTATCTAAAAAAATTGGTTTACACACCTCTGAACTGATTAATTGACGGATACTCATTTAGTGGATCTTTTCTTTTTTATAATAGATGATAAATAAAATTGTATACACTGATAAACAAGATATCTGAACCCAAACATCTTGTGTGGCTTTGCACAATATACTGAGTCTCATATTAATTTAAATTTTCATTGTTAACAATATTTTTTGAGACTGAACCATTTAAAAAAGTTTAATAAATTTTCACTCATTAATTATTAATAAAAAAGTTGACATATTTTAATATTATCTAATTAATTAACAAGCAACTTTAGTTAATGTAATATCCCAACAATTTATTTTTAAAATTCAAAGTTGTAACAATAGTTGACTTGACACACTGTGCAACGTAAAAATGATCTTAATGCTTCGGCTACATTTGCGGGCGAAGCATTTGAATAGTTTAAAAATAGACCAGTAGTTGATCTTATCTAGTTTCTTGAAATTGTCTGAACGTGTATTCTTTTAACAGTCAGTAGAATAAAGCCTATAAAAACCATTCAAATACAGCACTTTCTACAAATTTGGAACTATATAGGTGTAGCCACCCAAGCGAATGTTATCGCGATGACACGATGTACCCGGCTACAATCATCATATTCGACGTAGCCTGCTAGTGTAGCCCCAGCATAACAAAGGTTTAACAATATCCGTGTCCAATAGTTTTATTCAATCGAATTAAAATAATTAAAATAATTGTTGGGGGTGGTGATGTCGGAAATAAAATATAAATTCTTCTAGAAATCTCAAAACATACTTTATTTTGCATCGACATGTACAAGAAGCTTTACATAATAACAATGACAAAAGACAGGCAGTGCTGACAACAATAATACAGCAACGTAGGTACCACAGAACAAAAAGAAATCGAAATTCACTACCACAGAATATCAATGTAATTCTGTGTCACTTCATAATCTATATTATCTTTAATCGCTAGTGGCTTTACGCCTTGTGGTGATATTTTCCTGGTGAAGGCGATTACTGGTGCTTTTTGAGGAATGACAAATAGGCCCTCACCCTCACACCAGTAACAATATCTCAGATTTTTTTTGTTTTGAATTTGGTAATATATCCAGTAAATTGTTCTCCTCACTTTCTTGTGCTTTCAAGTTTTATTAATAAGAAATGTGCCTAATAAGCATAACGACTTTTGTATAAGTCTTTTTCTTATGTCTTACTCTGGGGGATCGTAGCAAGGTTACGGTAGCTTGGGTACCAGGTCATAGGGGTCTAAAAGGCTCATCAATGCCTTTAATTGGACCGGAACCTTTCTGAAGAATTGCAAAAAATATAATAAAAACGGCCATGAAAACATGGGTGGCACAAAAATCACGGGAATGGTGGTGGAATTCACCAAGACAAAGGCAAGCGAAACAGTTCATAATGGAACATTCGTAAAAGTTTACGTCAGACTTATTGAGTAAAGACAGGAAAACGGTCAAAACTGTAGTAAGTCACTGTAAGCTAAACAGGCATTTTAAGCTGATGGGGTTGACAGAGACGGATCTGTGCAGATTCTGTCACTTAGAAGAGGAAACACCAGAGCACATCTTATGTCAGTGCGACGGACTGGTAAATATGCGGTTCCTGACTTTAGGAGAAGAATATCCATTGGCAAGGGACTGCATGAAAGTTACAGTCTCAAAGCTTATACACTTCGTTAAGAGAGTCGGACTGGGGGATGTAATCTAGTTTTTCGAGGACCTCAATAGATCTGAAAAGGTCACAGTGGAGTAGGCTTCTGGTCACCTCTTAAACATCTATCTATCTATGTCTTATAATAGTAAATTTACATCCCATATATATTTTTTCTTTGTAAAAAGCTAATACGCTAATATTTTTTACTTCGACCCAATTAAACAATCTAACTTAAATAATAATAAAGTATTGGTAAAAGAAAAACACTGATAAAATTTGTGCATAAATTATAGTATAATATTCCTATTAAACTTTGACCGCGAATGCAACCGGTTTCGAAAGTATCACAAATGCAAATTTGAGATTTCTGTATATGGATATGGTACGAGAAGTCTATGAGATCAATAGTAAGAAGAGAACTAAAAATTTCCACGTAAATACGTTATGTTGATATGTGAAAGTTATCCGTTTACATAAATTTAATAAATGTAACTTCAAAAGCAAAATTCGTTTACGATGGTTGTTAAAATCTAGAAAATAAAAAATTTGTTGTTTGGTATTTTATAAACATTTCTAATGATATTAAAAAAGTTAAGATCTCTAAAAATTTATATCTGGTTCGTCTGGTGAATTTTTGCTCATAAATAAACTTCTTATTCTAGCTGTCTAGCTGTCAAAGTCTAAAATTTGAAAATAATATAAATCTGTTTCCTAATATTTACGTTAATCAAAGTTTCCATCTACGTTTTTCTTTTAACATATGTTTCATAATAATAGCTTTGCAGTTCAATACTTTTTAACTGGAATAACATAATCTTTAAAAATTTATAAAACTTTTAGTACGTATTTTTACAAATACTAATAAATAATAAACACAAAAATTTAAATATATTTAAACTAGATGCCGTAACTGTAACCGCGATACAGGCAAATCAACAAAAGAATATAATTTGGCAGTTGGGTCAATATAAAATAAAGAATTTAACTTTAAATATTGCTTCCTGCATAATAAATAAGTTCCACAAACTAAAAATGTTTTTTTATTGAAATTAGTGTATCTCGAAGGCGTGGGTCATCGACCCAGATACAGTTAGAGTGTCTTAAAAGAATATTTCCAATATGTAAATAACAAATAATGTTTGTTTATTTCCACAGTATTGCAAAGTTATTAAGACTAGTAAAAGTATAATATAGGTAACAATTCATTATATTACTCACTATTGTTTAACTGATTTGTTGTGTTTTTCTTTAAGAATTTTTTATAACAATACTGGAGGACATAATTTTTTGTTAAAGTGATGTTTGCTTTTCTAAAAAATTTAGTTTTTAATTATCTTAAATACTAAATACACAAAAAAATACATTTAAGTTTATTATTCCTATAACTAAACTAAATCTTCATTATTACATAATCAGCAAATAAATTTATTAAATAATATTTGACATCTGTCTTTGATACATTAATAATTGTATGTATTCAAGCTTAAATTAATTTTAATTAATAATTAGAATAAAATTTTTCTTTTTTATGTAATTTTTAAAAGAAGGTTGTTTATAAACTTACGTCAAAGAGTACAGTTCACATTGCTTATAAAGAATGTTTAAGTGTTTGTGCTCTAATAAAATTGTACAAAAAATTTTTATTCCAAGAATGAGGCAATTTTATTAAATGGACGTACTAGTTGTTTCATAAGCCATAAGTTCGTTGTCGCATGTCTCACGTTCTTCCACTATGTGCCAGTTTCTTCGAAATTCTTTGTTGCGTGACAACCTTCAAATTTATTGTTTCATCTTTTCATTCAGATGGTTATGCGTTAGAGATGGCTAAAACTATATTTATCGAACATGCCTAGTTTTTTTTCTTAAAAAAATATTTTTTCTATATTTTCTTTATTTTTTTATTTATTTATTTTCCAAAAAACCGTTTGGTTAGATTATAAACTTGAAAAACTAGAAAAATTGCGGCGATTGAAAATGTTTATCTGATGAGTTTATAAAAGTCAAGATGTTTTAATAGCTTGTACGAATAAACATATTATTTTCTTTTCAAGTTTAATATTTCTTTTATGATACAAAGCATAAATAAGTAAAAGCCAAAGGATCACTGTATACTAGGTATTCATAATTATTCCCCATCTCTATGTGAAAAGTTACAAGCATAAATAACAAAAATATTTAAACCTCTCACAATGTAACCTCACTTTTTGTCTTTTGCTACTTCATTCCTTTATTTCCACTCGACTTATTGTTCATTTGTTCATATACAGCGACAGCGTCTTTAAGCCAGACAAAGACGTTTAATAATCACAACACTCACTTTGTTCTATACCAATTACGAAAATGCTGAATCTTCATGTTCAGGAATATTTTTCCGTTTATACCAGTGACAACGCTCATGGTTCTTTTTTGTAATTATCTTATCACTACAGGTTTTATGTCAAGCTAAACCGTATTAATTATAAATAAAGTGTTTTATTTAATTGTTCTAGTTAAATATTGAATATTTATTCATAAATACATTAATAATAAATGGTATATTATAACTATTTAAACAAATGTGTCAAATATTTCTAGTTTTAATATTTTGTAAACTTTAGGTTCATTAATAAATTAAATTCACTGTATTAATCTGATGCCAAAACAATTTAATTTAATTTAAATTTATTGGTTAATATATTTATTTATGTCGCTAAATAAAAAATAAGCAACATACTTAAATTTTGAAATTTATGACTATGAATAGCAAAAAGTACATTTTAAAGAAATAAATAATTCAGATATTTCTCTTAAATTGATATATTTTCTAAGCGCTTTTGTGCCTGATGGTAACAATTTTGCAGTACAATCTGTCAGAACGTGGTTTACGTTGAAACCAGTGGCGTCATTTGTTGGTTGTTCGAAAGTAAATCACTTTCATAACCAAATTTTTCCTTTGCTTATTATTGAGGGTTTTCCATATTTTTTTTGGTAACATATCCAGTAATAGTAGTGCAATGTATGCTAGTGATACCCTTTATAATAATTAATAAAAAATGTACTGATATAATGGGTTTTTTGTTGAATTAAAATTTCAGTCATAGTATAAATTAAATTATTTTGACTGACTTTGGTAATGCTTATCAATTATTAATTATCTGAGTTGTGTTAAAACTCTTTAGGGAAGACTAATAATTGACCCTGTGTTCCGTCACTGTTTCTCTGTGTTCGGTACTCTCTGGGTCTTGGTAGAGGCTAGAGGGTCAGGGTCAGCTAAGGTCATTTCTCACGATAGCCGCATTCAGCATAGCATAGCAACCTATCGTCTCAGAATTATAATAATATACAGTGTATGAAAGCACCTTTTGTCTCTCTTTTATTACAGGAATAACTTTAAAGTTTTGCATTGGTTGATTTTTTATAAAATTATCTTAATAATGAATTATTTAAATAAAATGTAGGTAATAATAACGAAATTACAATATCTAATGCTGAATAAATGAAAAACTCAATATTTAATCCAATTTCTAAGTTGGTAAATTCTAAAAGAAAAATATTTTCTGTACTGTGCTATAGGGTTTGTATGTATCCTCTTCTGAGTTTACAATAGTTGCTATGACTATGTCGCGTTAGAGAGAACTGTGGCTGATCTCCCTGTTTAGGGATGCCCGCTCGGCTAATCGGGCCAATGATCGCGAAGTTAGCTCCGGCTTTGAATCTAGGAAACCTCAGAATCCCTGTATCTCTCATCCTGTACTTTAAATTTATCTTTAGATGGCAACGAGCTAAAGGTGTATTTGTGAAATATTGTTATTGTTATATGTTTATAACTGTATATGTTGATGTTGATATGGAGAACATGTAGAGCTTCTTCATTGAATTCAAGACAGTTGGACATTATTAGTTTTTATTGATTGTTTTTTTTAGATTTGTTCTTCTTGGATTCTAAAAGTGAACTATCGAAGATTTGTTACTTTCGGCTGATCACAAATAACACAGGATATTGAGAAATTGTGAATAACAAAATTTAGACCATAAAAATACATAATAAAGGTACAAAGGTATGTTTATAATACCTTTCCTCATAGTATGTACTAAAAAACAATTTTTCCCTGGAGGCTCTTTTAGAATGCGTATTTTGTATGACACATTCAAAATGTGTTTGAATTTGTACATTTAATGACAATCCAGAAATTTATTGAGGAGTTTTACACGCTGCATAAGTCATTTTTATCTTTTTCTACAGGCAATCTTTAAAATAAATAAATAAAAAAAAGAAAAAAAAAGACCTATCATTGACTATAAAAATTTTTAAAGACATGGTAAAATTTTTATTTTCGGTATTCTTTGTAAGATGGACTTTAACAAAAAATTTCAGTGGTGAAGTAAAACATTGATTTTTGCCAAAACTTGTTTGTTACATTCATTTTGTATTAAAGTCAATATTTTTAATGTTACTACAAAATATTTCAATTTTTGTTATGCATATTTTTGATTACTCCAAAATTGTTATTGAATGCGACACTTCCCCGTAAAAAGAAGGTTCATAAAAAATGTTGTACCCCTATATATGAACAGCATTGCTAGTATTTCATTAATTCGTAATTCGTTGAAAGTAAAAATATAAGGGTGTTAAAATATTCACTTAAATTTTTTATGATAGCTCTTTAATATCCCGTTATTCACTTTTGATTGCAAGATTTATAGTCTTCATGACGTTAATAAACTGTAATAAAAAGTCACGATACATGCACATGACAAAACGAACTTTGCTCTAAAAAGCTTAAGATTAACTACAAAGGTAATTAATTTAGATTAACAATAAATATGATAAATGCTTAAATAAAAGGTATAATGATGATAGGGATGCAATTTACTTTGAAATTGATATGCGTGATACAATATCAGTTTTCCGTTAGTGTAGTAATTCATTGCTTGCCGAAGCATATAACCTTAAGGGGATCTGTTTTCTTCATAAAAATTTGTGTATACATAGTTAAGTAAGTACATAATATTTTTGTAAATAGATATAGCAAAAATAATGTCGACAACAGTGGCCAGTGGCATGCTCGTCAGAGGAGGCAAGGGAGGCTAAGCCTCCCCATAAAAATCGCTATATAAAGACTATATACACACAGAAAAGAGACATGAAAATAATATTTTGTATGTTTTTATACAATTTAAGACTTAAGACTTACCTATCACAATAAATTTCAACTTTGCTGTACGTAAATAAAATAACCTATTTCTGAATGTGAAATAAAAATCTAATGATTTAAAAAAGTTTGATGACGTTACATTCTTTTCTTGGGTCTTTCTATAACTCGGCTTTACCCAGAAACATGTTAATTTAGTTGAAAAATCAACGGGTCCAACGGTTTTACAATACACAATTGAATTAATTTTGTATACATTTATGTGTTACTTTGTAGAAGCCCCATACCTACATAATATATTGATTAATCTAAGTTTTTATTTACAATTGTATATTTAATTAAATTGAGATTATAAATTTCTGATGAAATTTGGAAAAGTATTTAATTTGGTAATGATGAAAACGGTTTCAACAATAATTATTGTAATACCAATAAGTAGTTGATGGGATTCGATTTCCAACTATCAACTGATTTTCCTATAATTTTATCAGGCGTGTGTCCAGATATATATGTTGCATTAATTTTCTATTTACGTGATAACTGTGCTGCTATCAACTGTACATGGAGAAATTATTACGTTTAATTTGTTGCTGTCACCATTTTAACAAAGCTATTAGTAATGAAATTACCCAACTTTTACTTAAGCAGTTCAAAGTTGATGAATTTTGTTTGTTTGTTTGTTGTTACATATATTTTTTACAAGAATTTTATCGAAGAATTTTCTAGTAGTTGTAGACCAGTGGCCACTCGTGCATTGGAAAACTGGAGAGTCATAAAGAGTATATATATATGCGTATTTTTTGCTATAGTTAGAGATATGTCAAATATAAATAGATTGAAGAAGATTGGGGCAAGTACTCATCCTTGTGGAAGTACGTTTTGCAGCATATTCTTATAATGTATAGATACAAACATAAACATCAATATTTTCAATTAAATCTAACTACTAATTTATGAAGTACTTCATAGAAAATCTAAGGTATCTACTTTACTTTGGAAAAATCAATCTTACAAGCCTAGCATCAACTCTCAATTACTGGGTTATAACTACCTTGAAAACATAAATCAGCTTTTTGATTCAAAGATCTACTATAACTATTTTCTGTCTTTTATTGTCTGCATAAAAATAGCTTCTGAATGTTACACAAAAATCACACAGTAAACTATAGATAATTATAATTGTAAGATGTGTAATTAATCAATTACAATTTGTGATTTGTAGCGTTATAAAAATTTGTTGATTTTTTGTTTGTTAAAGTGACAGATAATAATGATGAATAAATATTTCTCCTAATTTTATGTAAACTTTTTTTCATCTGTGAGAAATCTTTACCCTTCCTAAGGGCCCCTAAACAAATTTTTATACGGGGCCCCGCCAAAGCACGCTACGCCACTGGTTAAAAGTGTGTACCTATGTAGCTTTTAGTGTGAAGAATTCCTGGATGATATGATATGGATGATATTAAACCGATTTTAATTAACTTACATGAAGATATCGCAAAATCAGAACTAGTTACAGCATTAAACATAAAAGCACTATTATATATAAAATAATATATTATTATTAATTTTTCATTTGATTTAATTAATAAGCTTATATTTTAGTTTTAATGTCTTTTATCTACCAATGGTATCGACCCAACTAATTTTACTCTGTAAATAAAAAGGTTTTATAAAATAAATAACTTAATAAGGATAACAAAATTTTATAAAAGTACGCAAGTATTTTGTGTAGATGAATTTACTATAATTACAATAACCTATAATAAACTGTTCAAACTGATCTAAAACCAAATTTTTAATTCACATATTATAATCGGAAGCATTGCAAGGAAAGTAAATCTATTTTAAAATTTATATCTTGTGTTCAGAGTAGTCATAAAAAAGATATATCTGATACGCCACAACACTCTGTTATGAACTTACACAACAAAAGGTTTATTATTACATTTCCAGTTAAATGTATCAGAAAGAGGTCTCAGTGTATACTTTTTTTTATTTTCAAAAGATTTTACCTGAGATTTGTGTCAAAGAATGCGTAATGGGTACACAAACCTGACCTGAAGCTGGGCACAAGGTATAATACACTCGCCGTTCTCTGTTCTGGTACTTGAACCGTGAACCCCTCCCTCACCATCACGTGCCCAAAGTGTTAAAAGCCAGTATACCACACGGTTTGGGTTAACTGCAGTGGCGTGTGTTATATTATTTATTTTCTTTGTACTCTTTAATGATATAAAGATACCTGGCTCCAAAAAGTGCAAGTAAAACTATTAAATAAAAGCAATATTGCAGAATTTTATTACGAAATATTTTTTAGGGCAATTCATATTTCATTTTACCTTTTAGTTAAATATATACTTAATTTTTATTAAACACAAAGGCAAATGCAATGTATTCACCCAAATGTTTTAAACATAATATTTTTTTATTCTGGGATTATATTTGCAACAAACTACGCCAACCTTATTTGGATATGAGTATCTATTCCATTTGCAGAGGAAGTAAAATATTTGGTAATTTTCCTAGATAGGAACAGTTCTGAAAAAAACCTAAAAATAATTCCAAGGCATGCTTCTGGAATCTCAGAAGGGTGTGGCAAATTATGGAGGATGAACCCTGATCCTCGATCAAAAACTACCAACAATCATCTGCAAACAATCAAAAGCCTTAGTGGCGAGCTGGACTTGCCGCAGGACATCCCTGGGAGGGATAGGTGGTGGGCACTGGCGTTGTTGGATGTTGGAAAGTACTGGTGGTATTGTTGCGGAACTGGAGCGTCGGTGGTTATTAACCAGGCTTTTGGAATGTATTTTTTTATTAGCTCCTGCGAATGGAGATGTCGGATGCCTAGGCGTCAAATTATTTGTACAAGTATTACGAGTGGACCTGAATGCAGTCAGATTGGAGACGAGCATGAATCTGGTTGTGTGGAAGGTAAATCGATGGCTAGTTAAAAGGCAGATGGTAATAGTATCGGCAAACAAATTTTTTTCTGTAAAGTGGTCCGATTACTGAGCTGGAATTGGGGAATAATCAAAAAGTGATGATGAAAGTCTGGTTGGGAAACGAGGTCAATCTTTGGAGGTACATAGTGAAGATGAATGGAACCCTTCTTGCCCCTTATTAACTCACAGACCTATGTCAGGCCGGAATTTCACCTATGGATATTATAAAAAAATATCGAAAAGTAATTGAATATGGCAAATTAGTTGGGATTAAAATTAACCAAAGCTAAAGTTGATCAAAATTATTAGGACAAGAGATATATTTAACTTTATAAAATAGGTTATTTTTGTAGGTGTAGATATTTACTTAACTAATAAAATTTTGTTCATTTGTTGAATAATCATTCATACTCATTCATACAACCTTTTAGAAAATGTGAGACTTACCAATATCCCCTTTTTTCCAATAAAGATTAGAACTAAGTCCCAAGATAAAAAAAATTATTAGATGCTCGCTTACTGCCTTAGTATATTCATATATTTTTGTCTGTAATTATATTTTATAATAAATAATCTTTATTTGTTAATGCCTAAGACTAAAAATAACCACAGAATGTGGCAAACATTTAGTTTTTACTGGCGATTAACTTTTTAGAGAATATTTTTTTTATTCCCGAAATAAAAAATCGGTTTAAGTTAAAGTTAAAATTTTACAAACACTACCAATCTTATTTTTTACTACATTTTATTTATATCTTTAAAAGGGGAGATCTGAAATAAAACAAGGTGTGTTTATTTTTAAATTTTTTCCCCAAATTCGAAAACAATAACATATGAGCGGGATTTCAAAAATAGGGTAGCCAAACGTTAGACAAGGAAATACATAAAACTTTTTATTTCATCACACAATTCATACTTACTGAATTGCTTTTTAAATTGTAACTCATCATATGTTTTTATAATGGACATTTTAAGTGAGATTTAAAAGTAGTAGTTGTTTTTTTATATATTGATTATTCAACAGGTTTGCAAACTACAAAAAAATAATTTCTAAGAGTGAAAACGTACAACACGAATATACATTTATTACAGTAATACTTATCAAATGTGTCTGATTGATTTTTAATTTTGGGTTCTCCTTAAAATAGGTACCTACCTCTTCATAACAAAAATCTGAAAAAGGAACGTCTGCTAAAAATATTATACTCTTTCACCTGCTGTGTTTGAAAACCATATAAAGGTCCTATAAAAATATTTTACAGCACTGATTTAATCTGGCTTCCGTTACCCATACCGTAATAATTAATTCCTTTACCCTAACACTTTAATTTATTATGATTAAAATCTAAAGTATGGAAATTTGCATTATGCATATTTAATCAATCAATAAAATAATAAAATTATTGTACGAAATGCTTCGTTTGTTTGTTTTTGTCAGTTTAATCAAACCATATATTTTATGACATTTAAATGAAACGGTTGTAGGGTGAATTTAAATATTATGTTTTTATTTGTTTCAGCCGTCCAAAGAGGCAGGGTACCACCATCACAACCATCACTTCCAGGCTTATCAAATCAGTTTCTTAATTCTACAGATTCTATGACCACATCTTTAACCAACCACACGTACCTTAGTAGTTACATATCACTATTGTTAAGGGCAGAACCTTACCCAACGAGTCGATATGGGCAGTGTCTTCAAACCAATAATATTATGGGCATTGACAATATATGTGAATTAGCAGCTAGATTACTATTCTCCGCAGTCGAATGGGCGAGAAATATACCATTTTTTCCCGATCTCCAAGTCACCGATCAGGTAATTAACCACTCAACCTTCAATAATTTAATTTCAGAATTAAACTTTCCTTTCAATAAATCTAAATCACCACGCCTGCATCGCTGATTAAAATTAGGCAGTCTTCGAGCATTTTTACAAAAAAATTTATATTTACAAGGTTTATTGTAATACAAGAATATATATTTATTTACTTTATGAGTCAATATTAGTTAATCAATAAACTGCAAAGCATAGTCAAAGTAATAAAGTAGAATAAGAAGTAATAAACTTTATTAAAATATTTAGCTATTTCTTTGGTTTACAGAACATTGTTTATTAAATTTGTCAGAGAATTTGTCAGAGATTTTATTTCAAGAAATGCTATTTGATTTCTTTGATGAAAAGAAACCCACTATTTTGCAAAAAAAAAATAGAAACTAGGTCTTCATTTGGTCCACATATCTTATAATTAATACATATCACTAAAATGGCTAAGATATAAAAAAATAGAAACATAGCCATAGTCAACAAACTAAATACTTAGATAATTTGAAGCAATAAATCTAAATATGAAGAAAGGAAAAGACCAATGTCAATGTCACAAAGGTATTTATTGATATAAACAATTGTACTGCTGTTACAAAGCTACTGGTTTCGGTCTAGTTAAAGACCATCATCAGGCTAAAAATAAGGATACCATAGAGAAACATTAGACTTAACATGATAGCAAGTTTAATAATCTTACCTGTACATAATACATAAAACTTAAACAATTGAATGTGTTGGGGCAACAAAGTTGTCCAGAAGGGAGGAATTAAAAAAAAAACATTAAGGTTAAATTATACAATGATTATAACGAACATATTTTATAGTGACATGGAAGAAAAAAGAAAAGAAAATAAATTGTATTAGACACAATAAGCTTATTGAGGAAAAATTAATAAGGAATCTCAATTTCATCACAAGATGATGATCTTGAGGAAATCTGCTCAAATGATATGAGGAAATAGCCTTCAAGATTAACGGAGGTAGGAGAAGGTCTAAAGACCTAAAAAGTACGTAGATACCATTGTAGCAAGAAACTATGTGGTTTCTATTTAACAAAACCACGCGCAGTCTCCTCTTGAGATCTGAGGGTAACCTCGGTCGAATTTTACCCTGTTATAGTTTTGTTTCTGCAATCTTGCTTAAGTATCTCATGCAAAAAGGTCTCTATTGCAAAAACCTCTGCTTAAAAAATTGAAGATGTGAATTACTGCTGGTTTTAATATAGTTACTTCTGAGATAAACTCTCACACGCCTACCACTTCATAAATTTAACTGCCTATTAAGTTTTTTAATAATTGAGAAACTAAAATAAACTAAACAAAGAAATTATAACATGTAATTAATATTTGACATGAAAATCAATAATTTATTTTATCAGAAAATTCTTGCCAATAATATTTTCTGTCAAATTCCTTTTAATTATTCTAAAATGAATAGGAATTTATGCATAGAGTGAAGAAAACATTTGTTTATTTTTTTACTGTTATTGGTAAAATATTTGTGATAAATATAATTTTCTCATAAGTAAAATTTCTTTAAATATCAATTTTGCCAAATTTTTATTCTTTAATGTTTCCTTAAAATTAACTTTTAGTCAGTGCAATAGCCGTTGTAGTTAGTTATTTTGGTAGTTTCATTATTTCTAAGGTGCTTTGCATTAATCATATCTAATTCAAAACAAAATTAGTGTGTTGTAATAATTCCTGCCATAAAGTATGTTTTCTCTGATGCTCAGCTGGCGAAACATCAATTTTCGTACCCTTTTCTCACGACAGAATATCACTAAAGCAATCAGCTAATGGAAGGATTTTGGTTACAGGTGGCACTACTTAGATTAGTTTGGTCAGAATTGTTTGTGTTGAACGCAAGTCAGTGTTCCATGCCGCTACATGTCGCACCACTAATTGCGGCTGCCGGCCTCCACGCGTCGCCGATGTGCGCCGACAGGGTGGTGCAATTTATGGACCACATTAGGATATTTCAAGTAAGTCATACCCAATTGCAATTTGTTAGCCAGTAAGCTTTTTAATCTGTTATAGTATATATTCTTATATGTTAAAATTATTATTTGAAGTATTGGACGATTATGGATAAATAATTTATTCCAAAATATACTTACATAATTCATACATTTTGACCACATCTGGGTACTTAAATATGAATAATTATTCAAATTTAAAAATCATTTTCATACATTTACTTCATTAATTGATAAATTCAAAAAAGTGAATCACTGAATTAAAAATTTTACAATAAAATGTCATTGACTAGATAATTCATTTAAAAATAATAATAATTTTTTGTTAGCTTTGTTATATAATTTATCATATTTTCTATTTCCATTTTAATTAAAATTCTACGGTATCTATACAGTTACACAGTTCGAATACTTTTCAATTGGCATAGTTTAATCACTTCTTTTTAAGCCGTTTTAGTTTGCTTCGTTTATCAATAAATTTGCTTTTCATACCATCCTCCTTTATTTTACGTGATTGATGGCTTACTTTGTGACACCTAATTGATAACTTAAAAGGGGTTCATTTTAAAACATTTACTCCCACATAATGGTATTTTTTATTAGCTCCTTCAATAAATTGATCATTTAAATAGACATTTACCATAAAAAATATAAAATAGTGTCAATAGTTGTTAATACTGCTTTCCGAATGAAACTAGGAAAAATAACAAATTTGTGTTCATGCAAATTTACAGAAAAATTAAAACCGTTTAAAACATTTGTCATTTATTCCATATAGTTATTGTCAGTGTTATTGTCAGTTAAAAACTAGCTTAATAAATGTGGTTGTGCCCATTTCTCCACGTGTGTTCAGATATTTCGTCAACACATTTTTTTTGTGAAGTCTACGACGGTAGAATTAAAGTTGGGCGTGTAATGTGCGTCTCTAATGAAGACCATACAGTTTCAGTAGAATTTTAACACAATAATACAGCGATACTTCATTAGCACACCTTGCACAATTGTCAATTACGTAGGTTTTTTAACATTTAACGTTTTCACTATTCCAATAATTATACGGTATTGTATAATTTGATGGTATTTATTAACACAATTATTCACTAAAAACTAGATATTCACCTCCGTTCTTTATTTGAATAGGTATTTAATAGTTTTACGAAATTTCCAGATTAAAATTTTACACTTTGGGATTAAAGAATTAGGTTATTGAGATGATTATCAAATATACGGTGAATTTTATTAGCCCATTATAACATGGCTATTAGGCATGGGTATTAGGTACACTAATATTATTAGCATCGGGAAAAACTACTTACAGTGGCCACATTTCTTCTTTTATTGCTATAGTTTTACTGTTGCGACCAATATGTTTTTAGTAAATTCTAGTTAATTGATTTATATGTTTAAAAGACTTTCTATATAAATTATGCAAAACATGCAAAAAAAATTCGAAACCTAAATGTTAAAAAAAATTATTGAGGACGTTACATTACTTTTAAAGCATTAATATGTGTATTTCTTCTTACTGTTTATTATTTTAATTTCAGGAACAAGTAGAAAAATTAAAAGCTTTGCATGTGGATTCTGCTGAATATTCCTGTTTAAAGGCGATAGTACTATTCACCACTGGTGAGTAAATTTAAAAAAAATCAATTAGCGGCATGTACATAAAAACAATATACAAACCAATATCTTTATGTGGTTGGGACAAGTTTTGATCAACAAACAAGTTGGAGATATAATTAGTTGGACCGACTACCAAAATCTACGTAATAATAATTATGGATCCGAAACAATAATACACTTTCCTACCGTGGTTCATATAGCATTTTCATTTTCATTACTGGCATTCTAGTTTTTTTAAATATTAGTTTCCAAAACTAATAAAAAAATTAAACGGGTCACCAGTAGTCACTCCCGTTTCACATGACATGACAATGACAAGGAACCAATAACATATTCAATAATAAGTAGGTAGACTATTAAATGAGTAATGAAAAATTTTTTTCATTTTGTCTTTACATTAATTAACCTCACATTCTGTAAAATTGATTAAGATCTAGTTGTAATCAAGTAGTCCCTTGTCTACCTTGGTTAAAAATGAACAATTTTACTACCTCAACAAAAGTCAATAAAGTTAGGTACCTATATAGGCTAGTAGTGAAAAAACATTATTTTTATTTTCTCTTTAATTAACTTTAACAGTTGCAAAGTTTTTATAATCAATAGCAACCACACAATTTGGATGTACCTGCATCCGAGTTCAAGGTGTGGGAACGAGACAATATGGTATTGTCTAAACATTTCAGTATGGAATATTACGGGCTATGATAAAGCTTTGTTTTACTAAAGGGTCTTTATTCAAACTATAAATGACATGACCACATTACTCTACACTGGCCACTGTATTTTATCTCAAAACCTTTCAGTTCTTATCACGTGTCCAAACAGATGTCTCAGATATTTCCATGAGCACCTGTTTTCATTTCTTACCATTAAATAAAAGTAAACTTAATTTATTACCTAATTTGTGAAAAATAATTTTTTTATGATTTCATTAATATCTTCCAAAAAACTTCAAAAACCAATAATAATTTTTAAGTATGTATTATAATAATTGTCAATAGAAGAATGTAAAAAAAATATAATAGTCGTTAATAGAATATTAAAAATATTTTATTACATCCTGTACTTTTATAGTACGGCATCCGCCAAAATAAACAGTACCGAAATTAAGGGCTGTTAAATTGCGCACGCTTGTTGCATTTACCATATTTGATATACTCATCATTAGTTGTCAACTTGACATTACATCACGGATTTCATCGCATTGGTAGTGTATTATGTCAACGTAAAGGCTCTTCAGGTCCTCGAAGAACATTTTGTAGCAATGCTAATGAAGGGCGCGTGTTTAACCAAATCATCCAATCTGCACAAAGGACGAACAGCAGGTAAACTGAATACAAGTGAATCATCTGCACGTTAAAATCTATTGGCGGCTTTCCATATATACCGAATTCAAATGGGACAACTAAATGTCGTATATTACCGATTTTTTAAGAAACGTATGGTTTTCTGACGAAAGTCACATTCATCTCAACGGTTACATCAATCGACAAACAAATCGATTCCTGGGGTTTGAACGTTCTGACGCCATTGCTCAAAAGCCTCTTCACAGTGTGTGGGTTGCTATGTCTGGTCATAGGATAATTGGTCCCAATTTTGTTGATGACGAGAATGAGCAACCAGTTACTGTCAATCAAGGGCGGTATAGACGTAATATTGTGACACCTTTTGTCAGTTATTTAAAGACCTTTTGTCGCGCGCGTAATTTAAGAATCAGTAAGCAATAGTTTCATTGTGATGGAGCCACAAGCCATACAGCTGAATGTTTCATAAAATGTTTCGTGAGCACCTCATTCACCGAATTTAACACAACCTGATGCCTACATTTATGGTATGATGGAGGATTTCATATTTCGCTCGGAAAATCTATCAGAAACTGTTTCAACATTTACAGCAATCACTTTTCTTCAGAAACGTTTACAACACCATGTATGTATGTATGTATGTATGTATGTATGTATGTATGTATGTATGTATGTATGTATGTATGTATGTATGTATGTATGTATGTATAAATTAGGGGTGATAAGTGCACTGCGACCTATTGTGTCCCCCCTTACTTGCCAAGTTCTGATGTTTTCTTAGATTTATAGCAGCTCTTCGAGTCCTATTTTCCTGAGGAAGTTTAGGACATCGTCGGGCTTCAAATCAGGTAGGTCCCCTTTCTCTATTTCATGTGCTCCTAGGTATCTAGCCCTAGAATTTCGCAAGGCAGGGCATTCTGAGAATATGTGTATTGAGGTTTCGTCCTTTTCTTCACAGAATCTGCATTTTGCTTAATCTAACCTTAGTTTCTTCATGTGACTTATTAACCGGCAATGTCCGGTTAGTATTCCCGTTAAAATTCGGAGCCTTTTTTTACTGAGGTTGAGGCAGCTAAGAGATCTCTTCTGGTCATAGTTCCTCATAGTTCATTTAGTTTGCCTGGAAATTTTTTTGAGGGCACGAATATTTTGAAAATAATTTTTTTAAAATATTCGTGCCCGAAAGAAAATTTCCAGAAATAATTTGAAAAATAATAATGAATCCAATTTGACGTCTATCACAAACCCTAATAATTACTAGTTTAAAGAAAAATATAACATATTTTTATTTGTCTGTGGTACGTTGAGGTTTCAGCGTTCTATGTTGTTTTAGTTGTCAAAAAATTTCCACTTAAATATCATGGCGCCACGAAAACATTTCCGGAAATTTTTTAAATACCCTTCGTAACGATTTTATTGTTTAAAAAGTAGAGGTGTGAAATTTTCTTTAATAAAAATTAAAAGTTTGTCTATAATTAGTAAAAACCTAACTGTATAACTTGTTACAATAAGAGCCGGTTGCTTGTTATGATGACGGTCCTGTATTTGAAGTGAGATATGAAAATTCGAAATGGGAAGGGTGTTATGACATTTATACGTGTCCGATAAAATTAACAGTAATAAGCCAACGAGCAATAAATAGGGTTGTACCTAATTGATTTTATATTCAAATAGGTGTTTACATTTTGACCATCGAGCGAGCCTATAGTGTAAAACGCAGAGCAAGCAACTCGTTAGATATGATAAAGCTGTCTGTCCCACACAGTGGTGTAGGTGTGTATTGTACAAATTAACGTAATATCATCCAAAGAAATGTAAACTTCATGTAGATATTAATTATATTTAGAACCAAGATTATTTATTAGTCCAAACTAAATACATTAAATGTTAACAATGTATTCCATTATGTAAATTGAAAACATAGACCATTTTGATGAAATATAGTATTCCATTTAAACAGCAGCTAAATGTCATTTTTGTACAATTCTAAATAAAAAAGTTACAATTCTTTATAATTTGTAAACAAATGTAGTTTTACTGTGCCATCGTTATTGTTTTTTGAAGAGACATTCTAAAGAATATATTATGTCATATCATAACAAATTTTAAACATAAAAATGATTTAAATATTTATGTGAAATATTCGTATTCCGTTAAGTAAATAACTTACATTTTACCAAATTCTTGTTTAAATTGGCGTAGGTATATACATTAAAATTAACAATTAAAAATCTTCAAATACATCGCGAGATCGACATATAATTATATAAGTCGTTGTACGCCAAAAATACTAAAAACCAGTAAATAAGATTTTAAAACTATGATGGTTTGATTAAAACTTGTTATAATCCTGTTTTAAAACGGATAAAGTGAAGTCTGCTACGCCTGTGATAAAGCAAGCGAACGCAAACCTTTTCACGTGTAAAAAGCTTTTTGGTCAGTTGACCATGCAACAAACTGTTTTGCTCTGTGGCCTGTATTCCGTGTACACTGTAGCTGTTTATATCATGACAGCTATGTTCATATCACACAGCATAGAGAACAAAACAAAGCACCCTCAACCAGAAGATATAATGCGAAATTCGATCTCCTACTAGGACTGACTGTTAATGTAATAACCCCCGATCATTATGCAATTTTCGATACCCACAGAACTGACTTAATGTTCAATTAGCAATTTGACCAATCGGGAATTTAAATCATTAACAACTTTATAGTTTGGGGTTACAGCTCAAACTTTAATCTAATATTTCTATTTCACTAGCAGACTGTAGTATTGATCTAAAGAAATGAATTTATACTACTATAAATTGTTGAAGATATTTATTATAACATTTTACTCCACATTTTTTTTTAATAAATAATAAATCTTTACTTGTTTAAATTATTACTACAACGTGTTAAAATTTCTAGCAGAAAAATCAAGATAATTTTTCGCTGTGCGGTGTGTATGCATCTGACAAATTTTTTTAGCAACTGTCTTTTCTTCAAATGATTTGTAAGTATCTGTATTTTGAAGAAAGCCTTTATCTAGTATCTCACATAACGAAAGTAGATTAAAATTAAATCTTGGTACATACATAACGTCTTTGAACACTATAGCGTTCCATCAAGTGCTTCCAGGTGAACATAACCTGTTCCAATTTCCCCCAACTCAGTGGCAATGGTTATAAGGGACTAACATATTTTCTTATGATGAACCAATCTTGACGAAATACCATATGATGAGTGTCATCATAATACTGGTAACAAAAGTTTTCGTTGTTTTCTCTATACATTATTTCATCTAGTTATAAGCCGGTGACAGTCCTATAGTTACAAAATCCTGACGACTAGATGCGTCCATATCCTTTCTTCTTGTATCAGAGTTTCCATTTTTATTTCCTTTTAGCGAAATAAACCTTTTTTTTACATGTGTTACAGCCAAAGGTCTTCTTACAATACTAAATATACTTGGCACATGTTTTTTTATTGCAGTCATTGTTCATGTTCATTCCACATTTTAAATTTTAAACAATAAATTTGATTTTTACCATTTAAGTTTAGTTTGTTTCCATTTTCTTTCCTTTTGGTTTGTCGTTATCATTCACCTTTCTTCTTCTAGTCGCAGCCAACGTAGCAGAGTTTCCAGATTAAACTTGCTGACATTGTCCCATGTTTGAAGAGTATGTAACCGTTGCTGTAGAATTTTTAAAATTTCAGTCATTATCCAACCTTCTTTGATTTCTTCTCCTTGTGCTTCCAGATTTTCAGCAAGCTGCATCACAGCCAGGCAGCTCTCAACTGACCGACCTGAATTATTCATAATTAAAAAAGAGTCTCAACAGCCCATAGACTGTAAGATGAGATGTGTAGCGCGTACCTTTTCAATTTATCTAACATTTCCAATTTATATAACATTAAAATGCGACATTACATTTTTTTTAATTATCTTTCCAGTTTCAATATCATTATTGACATTGAAACCAAACTATGTACAGGCTTCATAATATCCTTTTGAATCAATAACTTAGACTCAGTGGTAGTAAAATGACCCTCAGGCTGCAAGACTTTTCCAGTTGCAATATCATACAGCCCTTTAATTTGTAGAGTAAGATCCAATTTAAATCTCTAAGAAATATAATTAAATTTATTGTACTAACCCTTACTTTTTGGAAGTTCATCTTACGAAGAATAGTAAAAAACTCAACTCAAACAAAAAAAAAACTTCCAAGTTTAATTTAACTTGGAAGTTCAGTTAAAACACGAGTTTTTTACTATTCTTCGAAATATAATAAACCTGACTTGGTGCTTTTTCAGACAATTTTTCTAATTGAAATTTTATAAATATAATTTAAATGGAAAACTTGGTATTGAAATGACTTCACTAATTAATTAATGTACTTATATTTTCTTCAATATTATTGCGAAATGGTTTGTTCTCAATATAACGAAGTAATAAAAAATGCTACAAAGGAATTATTTATATCGCATGGTCCAGACTAGACAAAATAAGAAAGATAAAAACCTAATTAATTCCAAATTTGATAAAGTGCTTTGTACTATCGGCTTCAGAATAGCATATACATTTTCAAACTCAAATCGCTTACAATTAATTAATTTTAAGGACGGCCTATTTATTGTGTATAACCAATCACGGTTTAAATAATAATAAATTTGAAATCAGTTAAACAGTTGTCCATGCCCACATCTTTAATGTTTGCAGCATAAGGTATTTTATTGACAGATTACGTGTCCCTCTGTCCCTTGTAAATAAACTTAATCCCCAAAAACCATTTAATGTACGGGTTTAAATGGCGTTTTTATAACTTCGGTAGGTAAACGAAATTCACATTTAACATGTATAAATATGCTATTCTAAAGCCGACTGTACATAAACAAGTGTAAAATAAATTCATCGAAAGAAATCCATCTCTGGTATAATCCATACACTATTGAATCAATCGCATAAACAATTACCAGTTCCAGTTCATAGTACTTATTCGGTTATTTTTAGAATTATAATCACGGTACACTCAGAAAGCATGTTATGAAAATATTCAGTGATGCTGCATTAAATAGTTTAGAAAATTAGTACCGAATAAAATATTTTGCAGGTCAGTCGTGGAGGTCAAAGTTCATGCAGGTGCAGAATTTATCGCTAATACTTCCTTGAGTCATCATTGAGTCGCAATGTTTGGTATGAAAGAGATCTTACAGCTGGTACGATTTTAAAATTTTAATGAACATTATTGTAAGACCTTGCAATTATTTTTATTTCATAGCAATGAAAATAGCCCATCACTTCGAATAATTCAAAATAATTTTAAAAAGCTTTTGACCTACATACCTCTATTAAAATATATAGCAGGTACCGTTTTGTTTCAGGAGATTGTGTTAAGTCACAATACATGTTTGAGAGTGCGTGACAAAGCCATTGTTAAATAATTATAATTTATTGTGGAAAACAGGTACCTAAAGTTATAGGTGCGACTACTCATTGCCAATTAGTTAAATAACTAGTAGATACAATAAATGAAAGTTTAATAAAAAAATAATTTAATTGAATAAAACGTGCCGATCACTGTTTGATCTATTTTATTATGAACAACTTAATGCAAGAAATTAATTTATATCATTTTGATATTTATATATAACATAAAATATTTTATGTTAAAACATTATTTCTTACAGAGTTTCAACCAAAACCATGTTTAACATTAAAGACATAATTATTTTAGTAATAACATTCTAAAAGACAATACACTATTTATATTAATATTTGGTACTATATAAAAAACACTTTTAACAGCGTTTGGGTACAACTTAATTATAGTATACTTACATTTTTCTTTAAGACAGATTTTGGAAAAACTCTCAAACAGCTATTATATAAATAGGTATATCACTTGAAAGAGTAAAGTGTCTTTTCAAAATGACCCAAAAAGACAATCGGAAAGTGACAACTGTCGTTTCTGCGAAAGCTCTAAAGAAACAAACGGCGGAACACATACTATGCGAATGCGTAGGATTGTTCTACAAACGGCTTTAATTTCTAGAATTTAGTCTTACTCTCAAATTAGGAATATCCCTATAGAAAGCTACTTAACTTCGTATTGGCGTTCTATATAAATAAAATGACAAAAGTTCAATCTTTTTATTGCTTTTTTAACGGAAATAATAAGAAAAGACAAAATTTGTCGAATTATTGAGATATAATTGAGAATTATTGAGAGTTATTATTCGAGGTGCACATTTAAATATTTGAGTGTTGTAAATCGGTCTTCGTGTGTGTGAATTTGGTAAGCAGGTTAGGTTACGAAAGGTCGTGACTTGGTGGTACGCTGAATGCCTCGGGCCATCGGAATACATGAACACAAGTTGCGAAGTGCACTCCTCTTGGTCTCAACAACATCCAGAGAGGTAGTTAGGATTTGAATGAACCATTAACATTATTTCTTTTACTTTTTTCATATTTGGTAATTTTGTTGAAGTATTTAGACTTTACCAGTAACAGTGGGACAATACATAAAAAGCAGAAATACTATTTTTTAAACTCTGAAATGTGGCTGTATCAGTCAAAATCAAAATTTTCTTGGTAAAAATTTGAAATTTTCTATGGTAATTGTACTGAGAACGTTTAGTGATTTTTAAAGGTTTTAAACACTTGGGGCTTTTGGTAATATAGCACCATCTCGAACCAATATGTGTCGCTGGTTCTCCGAATTAAATTACGGTTGAACTTTGCTGCTAGAGTTCCGTCCAAAATCCAGAAAAAGCAGTACTGTGCACGAACTGATTTTGCAAGCCCTGTTGTAACAAAGCAATTACTCTAGACCTATTAAAATATGATATCATGTCTCTAGACATTTTTAAAAAACTCAAATGAAATTTAAACAAGAATTGGAATAATGTGAAAGCACCCAAATCAATTAAATATAACCAAGTTAATACAAAAACGAATCAAATTTAGTATTATTTTGATTTAAAAACGCTTTAAAATAAATATCATCAAGTTTTTAAAAAACCATAGGCGTAGATATATTATTTCTAAATATTCCAAACTTTTGGACAAAGTGTATATATAAATATATTTGTATGTATATTTACGATTTAAGTATAAACAGGTTCTTAAATCATAATAGTAATGATGATTGTTCAAGTATTCATAAACATCAATTTTTATGTAATTTTTTTAACATAAAATTAATCTATAATATTAAAATACGTTTAAGCGCAAACTTATTTGAATTTTTGTCAGTTTACACAACCTGGTTACTTAATATTATATTATTATTTGTTTACAAATAGTTAGAGAAATCCAAATATAGGTTACACTATAATAAATATAATTGCTGAAATCCGGTCCTGGTAACTACTACTGTCCCCGCGTGATCTCCTCGTGCCCCTTTAATGCCCTGAATGACGTTCCAGCGAGCGAGCGGCCCCTTAGGCCAAATACCTAAAGTTAGAGACTGCTAGCAAAGTACACGCATTGTCGTACTATACTGTATTAATATTGTAGGTCAATCGATTTACACAAAAACAAATTTTTCAGTTTGCAAAGGTTTTATTTAAAAAAATTTGAAGAGGAGTTGTAGCTTCAACAGTATTTTTGATCCTGCTGAATTTGTGTGTTGTTATTTATTTTGATAGATTAAGTGTATATTATGAAGTTTATTTACACTTCAATAAGATGGTTAGTTTTATATGTAACACAATAATTATAATAGCACCAACACTAAATTTGTATCTAAAAAATATTATGAGGATTTACACATTCAAAATTGGCAAAACTTTAAGATGTTAAATCAACTGTCTTACACCTACTTATTTTGTCGACATTATTTGATCATATTCTACTTAAAAATACACTACTTGGGTTCCTAAAAAATTATATTTGGAATACGTCACATCATTGTCACGTCACTGTCTCCATTGCTTGAAATAAATAAATAAAATAATATTACTTTACTCAATATAAAACTTTTTTACACGAAACAAAATAAAACTTCTTTAAATTATGACCCAGACTATTCCTTAACGATAAAAATGTGTCTATATAGCACTATAATGTTCTAAAAAAGCTCATAAAACAAAAAATATACACAATACAAAAGTCTTCAATGTAAACTAACTCCCATAAGGTCAAAGTTTGTTTGGGTAAAATGCTATGACCTATCTCAAGCAATGTGATAGTGACGTTTCTAATAATGTGGCGTATTTTTGCAACGATGTTTTGTTGTCATCGTTTATTTGACTCGTTTTTAAAATGCATAAATGGCAGCTCATATCATCAAAGCGACAATATAATATAATTTCTTTTTTTAGAAAATATTCCATATTGCAGCAAATACTGTATGATAAACTAAGACGTTCCAATAAAATATTTTCTAAAACCTTCTAAAGCAAAACAATTTTTTTAAACTATCTGCATGAAAATCAGAAATTTGTAGGGCTGTGCTGTTTATAATCGTTAATACTTTATACCTTACAGATTTATTGCTAATTTACTTATCTAGATACGCCCATGACTATTACATCGGAACTTTATCTTCCAACACCGCATGATATTTGATTCCTGAAATAGTATGGTGTCAAACAACGAGGACTGACCTTTTAAAATATTTTGATGTTAAATAATTTTTATTTTCACAGATTAATAAATGATTAGGTACCTACTTACAGTCGGGCGTATGAATTCTCGACGCAAAAAAACAGGTAAATTTTTGGGACAGGAACTTTCGACGCACGGTTAGAACTATTATGTTTTTATTACAGGAATTTTCGACGCAAGAATTTAGGTAGTTTCAGACAACTGATTTGATTTCATTTCAAATATTATTAATAAACTAAATATTACTATTAATATAACATGAATGATAAGACACTAATCTTACAAAAGCAAGTCTTACAAACATCCAGTTTAGTCATTTTAATTGAATGAAACTATAATATAATTTTACATTCATGTTACTGAAAAAAAACTGAAAAGAATATCCGTTTAGTTATTTCACCCCTTTACACCAGTAGACCCCACCGACAGAGTGGTCGAAATCCCATTTGCGTAGATAAGATTTCAATTACAGTTTAAATTATAATATATACCTAGTTGGTTAATTTATTATAGTCACATTAATGTTTAAGAAAAAGATTGGAATTCTAGCGTAGGTAGATGAATTTGAAATTAACCCAAATTATAATTTGTACATCACAAGATATTTTTAACGTATTTTTCCATAATTTTTCGAGAACCAGATAGATGTTATTAGTTAAATGCATTCCATTTTTGGGCCAACATTTTATAAATAACTGTTAAGTTAAAAAAAGGATGGAAGAAGTCACTGCAGTAAGAATAAAAAAAGTGAATTTGAAAAATTTACATCTGCTTATAGTGTCTCGTTATTATGCCCTGCACGCTCGAAGCAAAAATAGGGGATATCCTAGAAGTTTGCAATAAAATTTTCACAAAATCTTTTTCAAGCCAAACTTTTGTAATGTAGTCACTTCATAAATCTTCCTCTTCAATACAAGAATATAGTAAAGTTATTAGGCAGTCATGAATTCAGAGCGTAGTAAAAAGAGCGATAGTAAGTTAATAATCATTATATTTACTATTTATTTTTAAAACAATAATAGTTTCTTTAATAAATAATCTTTTTAGTTAGAAATAGTAGGCTTTAGCACATAGAAAGAAATATATAAATGAAAATATAAATCTGCACACAAAAATATAATTGTAAAAATTAATATAACGAAAAATTACACAAACTGATCAATCAGCTAATTTATAACTACACACAGCTTTCCTGGTTCAATTAATTACTGATGTTGTATAACAACTAAAAAAACAAGGGACATTCAACAGTTTCCTGAGGTATACCCAGATATGTTACTCCACATTAACTGAGTTCCCTAAATTTACATACTGTTTCCCACTGCTAAGATATTGTGTTTTTCTTAGCTTATTGGTTACGAAAGCAATGCATACATGGGCTCTACAAGGACCTCTTTGTTTTCTATAGCGTACTCATCCCCCAAAAAGAGGTGATGTAGCTTTCTTAGTTGATGTACCTGTTCGAAAGGCGTAGTGTTTATCATGAAGTGAACTTTCTACCATAGCTAACATGTCTTTTAAGTATTTTAAGTCTCTGATTGGCCCATATCCTAGTGCCATCCTATCGTTGTTTGCTATGTTTGCGTATGAAAATTTTTCTGATTATCCTTCACGACTTTATCACTATTTTTTTATCTGCTAATCTTTCCTTGGAGTTTTTTCAAGCCTTCCCAAGTCAAGTTTCAAAAGTTGTTTGGTGATACTCGAAGATAACTCCTGTTAGGGTTCTTGCAATGAGGGGTTCACATTTTTTCAGAAACTTGCTTTAATCGCTTAATAATTACTTGATACTGACTATGCTTCAAAACCTTAAATAAACTTAAAAGAAATTAGAAGTAGTCGCCAACTTTTTTTTGAAAAATTCTTTTATTTAAACAAAACCTCTTCTTTAAGTAGGGGGAAGCAGCCAAAAAGTGAGCTCTTCTATTTTCAAGGATAACAATTATTATCTAATAGGCTGAATGAATTATTAAAAATTATAAACATCGTAATGCAAAAATACAAAAAAATACAGGATTTGGTGTTTTGCAAAATAAAGTTAAAACTTAAATTATATTAGCTACTAACATTTTCGTTCATGGTACACACTTAATGTGATTTTTTTGTTAATTTATTTTGATTTTTAAAAAAAGGCCATGTTGGAAAAAGGTAATGAATTTTTTCGTATTTACTGAAAGTTTTAAATTATTGTAAATAAGGTGTATTGTTATTATCATTTGGTTAATTTTTATAATACTAGATGATGTACACTGAAAAACCAAATTTCACACCTGTCTCTTGTACTATTAGCAAGTGTAAAATGGAATTGAAGAATTTGACGGTGTTTTGATTTACTCTCTTACAATCAATAACTCAGAAGCACCTAGTTCTGTTTTTGTCATGTATTAATAATTTTAATTTATTTTATTATTTTATATTGACGAGTCGTCTATGTTTATTATGTTATTTAAAATAAGAAAGTAATAAATAAATCCTCAGTTCTTAATAGCAACTCGTTCGTTTCATTCCCAAGTATGTGATATGGCGCAGTCAGTCAAAAAAGTTGTTTAAATAAAGCCACAAAAAGTATAAACAATAGCGAAAAAAGTTAAATAATGGGTGATTATAGAGGAATAGCACCAATGATTTATACCGGTAATTTATCCGAAAATTGGAAATTATGGAGACAAAAGTTTGAAAATTATTTAATTGCATCAGAAGTGAGTAAAAAAGACCCTAAAGTGCAGATTGCCCAATTACTTCATTATATAGGAGAAGAAGGTATGGTTATTTATAATACATTTACTTTTGGGGAAGATGAAAGAAATAAATTATTAAAAGTACTAGAAAAATTTGAAACTCATTTTATGCCAAAAAAGAATTTATCGTACGAAAGATTTAAATTTTTTAGTAGAAAACAATTAGAAGGAGAGACGATCGAACAATTTGCTATTGACCTTAAAAACAAAGCAGGTTCTTGTGAATTTGGCGACTTAAAAAGTAGTCTTATTAAAGATATATTAACGTGCGGTATTCAAAATCAAAATATTCGAGAAAAATTATTACAGGAGGGAGACAAAAGTTTAGAAGAAGCCATACAGCTATGTATTGCAGTAGAAAGTTCTAGAGAACAATCGAATTTAATTTCTAAGAAAACATGTAATGATATTCAAATAAATGCCCTTCAAAAAGGTCACAAACATTCACAGCAACAGAAAAATAAACAATTTTATCCCAATATAGCAAATGATGGACAACCTTCGTCGTATAAATCGTGGTTGAGTGAAAACAGTTCCAATTCAAGATATAAATTTAAAAATTCTAGTGGTTCTTTGCAGAATAAAAGTGAAGACACTTGTTACAGATGCGGAGGAAGCAAACATAGTAAATATAAGTGCCCGGCATTTAAAAAAAAGTGTAAAGTGTGCGGATTTTATAATCATTTTTCACAAATGTGCAACAAAAAGAAAATTAATGAAATAAATCTTAGAGAAGATGAGGAGAACAGTGAAGAAGATAGTGTTTATGTTTATAGTGTTGATCAAATAACATCAAAAGAAAATTCTTGGTATGTCTCAATTTTATTAAATAATAAGCAAACTGTTAAATTTAAAATGGATACAGGAGCTCAAGCAAATCTTATATCAATTGATAAATTAAATAAATTTAAATTGGATACTTTGATTGTAGAAACGAAAACTAAATTAAAATCCTATACTAATACTGATCTCTCTGTTATTGGAAAATGTTTTTTGCAATGTACATGTAATAAAATTACTGAAATACTAGAATTTTTTGTTGTTAATGAAGGCTTAGAATGTATAATAGGTTTGAAAGGATGTCAAAAATTAAATTTAATAAAACGAATTGAAATTGATACCATAAAACAAATTAATGTAATTGAAGAACCATATAATACTTTCAATGACATATTAAATGAATATAAAGATAGGTTTTCGGGTATTGGATGTTTAAATGTAAAATACAAAATAAAATTAAATGAAAATATTGAACCGGTAGTAAAGCCAACTCGTAAAATACCAATTCCTTTAAAAAATGAATTTAAGAAAACATTAGATCAATTAGTCAAACAAAATATAATTAAAAAAATTTATGAGCCGACAGACTGGGTAAATTCTTTAGTGTTGATAAGAAAAAGTGATAGAACATTGCGCATTTGCTTAGACCCTCGCGATTTAAATTTAGCAATTAAAAGAGAACATTTTCAACTACCTACTGTAGATCAAATTATTTCAAAATTAACGGGAGCAAAATATTTCCAGTAAATTAGACGCAAATAGTGGATTTTGGCAAATAAAATTAGATGACGCAAGTGCAAAATTATGTACTTTTGGAACACCTTATGGGCGTTATTGTTTTTTGAGAATGCCTTTTGGTCTAAAATCAGCTCCAGAAGTTTTTCATAGTTATTTTAAAGACATATTTGATATAGACGGGGTAGATTTATATATAGATGATATAATTGTTTGGGGAAAAACACTTTCTGAACATAATGATAAATTAAAACAAGTCTTTGAAAAAGCTAGGTTAAATAATATTACATTCAATAAAAATAAATGTAGTTTTGCAAAGAAAGAAATTTCATTCATGGGACACAAAATAACTGCAGATGGTTATTACCCGGGAAGTGATAAAATAGATGCAATCCTTAAAATGCCTGTCCCTAAGGATAAGAAAGAAGTTCAAAGATTTTTAGGAATGATTACATATGTAGGTCGCTTCATACCAAATTTGTCAAATCTAAATTCTCCATTAAGAGAACTTGTAAAGAAAAATAATATGTTTGTGTGGACCGACCACCATACAAAATCTTTTGAAAACTTAAAAAGAAAATTAACCGAAGCCCCAGTTTTACAATATTATGATATTAATAAACCGGTTGTAATTTCTGTAGATGCTTCTAAAAATGGAATCGGTGCTTGTTTATTACAAAATGGGTTACCCTGTGCTTATGCTTCGCAGGCTTTGACCGAAACTCAAAAAAGATGGGCACAAATCGAAAAAGAATTAGCCGCTATACTGTTTGGTTGTCAAAAATTTTACGAATTTGTATACGGTCGTAGTTTCTGTGTTGAAACAGATCATCGTCCTTTAATAGGAGTTTTTAAAAAGTCTTTATGTGAATGTCCAGCAAGATTACAGCGTATGGTACTTCAGTTACAAAAATTTGATTTTCAATTAATATATAAACCAGGTCGCAATTTATATTTATCAGATGCATTATCAAGGGCGTATTCTAACAATAAAGAAAATTTGATACCTTTAGATGACAATTTAGAAGTATGTGTAATAGAAAACAATTGCAAAATGTCTGACAATAAGTTTAATGAATTTGTTAAAGCTTCTCATGAAGAACCAGAAATGTATTTATTACGCAAATTTATTCAAAAATGGATGGCCAAAGAGCATTAAAAAGTACCAGATATAATTAAAGCATATTATAAATATAGAAATATAATTGTTGAAAATAATGGACTGTTATTTAAAGGTAATCAAATTATTGTACCAAAAATTTTAAGGTCTGATATTGTGGATAAAATTCACTATGGCCATTTCGGTATTGTTAAGTGTAAAAATAAAGCTAGACAATCTTTTTTCTGGCCAGGAATGTGTTCAGATATTGAAAAAACTATTTTAAAATGTAAAATTTGTCTAAAATATAGTGTTAACAATCAAAAAGAGCAATTACAACAACATGAAATTCCAAAAATTCCTTGGTACAAAATAGGAGTTGACATTTTATATTTAGGCAGAAAAATGTACTTATTAGTTGTAGATTACTATACAAAGTGGGTTGAGCTAATAGATTTAGACGAAAATGCACATTCTATTACCATAGTTAATTCACTTAAAACATTATTCAGTAGGTTTGGTATTCCTGCCATGGTAGTATCGGATGGGGGACCTCAATTTTCTTCTTTATCTTTTAAAAACTTTACAAAAATGTGGAACTTTCACCATACTATAACGAGTCCTTATTACCCTCAATCAAATGGGATGGTAGAAAGAACCAAACAAACAATTAAAAAATTATTAAGAAAAGCTAAAGAAGAAAATAATGATTTTTATTTAGTTTTGCTTATGTACAGAAATTCACCTATGGAATGTGGATTTTCTCCTGCTCAACTTATGTTTTCTAAAAATTTAAGGGATATACTGCCAACTACAGATGAATCAATTAAACCTAAAATTATTGATTACAATCTGTATAACAGAAGTTTAAATAATAGGCAACAAAAGCAAAAATTTTACTATAATCGTACTTTTAAAAATTTAAAACCATTAAATGTTAATGATAAAGTTAGATTTCAAAGACATAGTGGTTCTAATTGGGAATTTGGTAAAATAATAAACATACCTCAAGAACGTTCATACACTATTGAAAGTAAAGATGGAAAACAATTAATAAGAAATAGGAGATATGTGGAAATTTTACCAGATTCGTCTAAAATGGAAAAAGAAGATGACGATTATCATTTAGAATTTTTGTTTTCGCCTGAAGAAGTTTATAATGTACCAGCTACAACATCATCTGGTAGAACTGTGCGAAAGCCAGAAAGATTTGGATATAATTAACTTTAATTTAGATACACATACATCTATTATTTTTGTTTTTTTTATTATTCTTAAAAAAAAAAGGAGATGTCATGTATTAATAATTTTAATTTATTTTATTATTTTATATTGACGAGTCGTCTATGTTTATTATGTTATTTAAAATAAGAAAGTAATAAATAAATCCTCAGTTCTTAATAGCAACTCGTTCGTTTCATTCCCAAGTATGTGATAGTTTTTAGTAAAAATTGCTACAGTTTGTACAATATATATCAAAATTATTTTTATTATGATATTTCTTCTTTTTGTCTTTAATTAAGTTTAATAGGAAAAATAACTGCTATAACTATTTCACCAAAAGTCAATCTCTTCTCCCAAGGTCAGTTGTGTTCTTTGTGCCTACTTCCCTAACAAAAACATTTTATTGCATAATTTTATGCAGAGGGTGAGTGCGGTTTGTAGTTGTATTAAAAAGGGAACCTCCCTAAAAAGTATATGTCAATATTAGTCACGAAGCAACATATTGGGATAAATTTGTTCCAGAAACTAGAGATGGTAAAAGCAAATTATGAAATCCAGTAGCTATATTAGCGATTCATTTGTCTACTAATAATTTTATTGTGAAAAATGACTATTTATTTTTCCATTTTCTCAAACTATTAAATTAAACTAAGCGTTAATATTGTTAGTTTTTTTTATTAAGTTAGTTAATCCGTCGATACGTATTCCTATTATTTTCTTGAGCCAACCTAATAGTTCTCGATTCATTCAAAATGAATCATATGCTCGAATTGTTTCAAATCAGAGATTACAATTTCTCTATAGGGTTATCAGAACATTTTAAATCATGTACGTCAGCAGTATCGAATTGATCCGTGAAAATCTCAAATTTGTCGCTTCTTAAAATTCGCCCTATTGTCTGAAAAACGTAGTTTCCATTAATCGTTTGAGATTCAACAGAAATAAATTTATGAAAACATTTTTTATAATGACAATAAAGTTTCACTAAAGTGATAAAATATATAGAAGACTTTTCAAATAAATTTACTGGCAATGTTATGGTCACCTAGTATTTTCAAGTTATTTTATAAATTATTATTTCTTTTAAATTTATTTTATATGTATCATACTGATAAACAAAATTTTGATTTGTAAATATTGAAAATTAGTAATTTTACTATAAAATGCTATAAATTTAATATATTCAATTTTAAAGACCACTTCTGGAATTAATAACATCTTTCAAGTAGCTGACTCTTTGTTAGAAAAGCTGCCTCCTAAAGGATTTTGGGACCTGGCAGTCTCTCTTGACAAATTTAAGGATATGTATGTACCTATGTAAGAAATTAGGGGTGATAGTTACACTGCGACCTATAAGATCTATTGTGTCCCCCTTACTTGCTATAGGTCTGATGTTTCCTCAGACTTATAGCAGCTCTTCTAGTCCTATTTTCCAGAGCTCCTAGAGTAGATGGGACGAACAAAAAAATTGCAGACTATTCAAGGAAATCTGATTTATCCCAATAGCAGAGCAGCCAAGAAATACTTGGCCATGACCAGGGATCTTTACTGGCTGGCCATTGTCACCTAGGAAAAATGACTGCCTGGCAGTCTGTCTAACACGATATTCTGAATTCGGCGAGAACTGGCTACCACGTGCCAAATGCTGAAGATTTTCTTATTTCCAGTATGTCGCGAAGCTCCTTAGAATTTCTGGGGACCGGCACTTGTCTTCGTAAGCGGTTTCCAATCTTATCCCAAACATGTTCAATTGGATTTAAATCCGGACTGCTAGCACGCCAAAAAAATCGAGTGATTTGAATCTCGTCCAGAGACTGGTAACTACCCGCTATTGTCCAAGCTAAGTTTTGTGAGCAAAATTAATCTTGCAATTCGGTGTTCACGGGAAAGAGATGGTTCAGTAGGTGAGAAACTTAAAGATAGAGAAACTGTCGCCATTATCGTTGCACATTCGTATGACATATCCCAAATGTTTCTTACAGTTTCACGCTAGTCAGATCATCTTCTATATCCGGCCAAAATATACTAACATTGATAATAATACTGAAACTTGAAATAAAAGATAAAATAATAACAAAAAATAATATCTATGCTGATAATGTTTCTTAGGAATTTCATTAAAAGAAGTAAAATTACGAATTTGACCCCAACGTTATGCCCGGCAGTATATTTAGAATTTTAAAATTGGAATTATTCAACTATAATTCCCTAACAATTTGGACTTTTCCATTCAAATTGTTTTCAAATATTTAATTTTTGGCAGCAGCAGCTGCTGGGGGACCCCCATATGCATTGCGAGTTTTCCTATGTCTTTTGGGTCACTGATTACGAATTTCTTGGTTACCTGGCCCAAAAGCTGTGAGTTTTTTAGTTATTGACAATTTTTTTGCAATTTTTTAACTTGTCTACCATCTTCAAGATACATCTATTTATATCCTTAATGTAAGTAAAACCTGTCCTGTTTTATCAGTTCCGTTTTATGTATGGTTATGTTTCTTTTGCTCTTTGATGAACAAGGGAAACGAAAGAATAAAAGTCGAATTTGGAAATGTCAAAATCTGGCACCGTTGTTGAATTATGAACATTTCTATTATTGTTGTAAAAAATGTTGATAATTCGTAATAAATTAATTATTAACTATTAAAGATGCAAATACCTTTATGTCTATAACTGTCATTTGTTGCACAATACACTGTGGAAGATAAGTTTCTTGGTTATATGTGCCACTGAAAAATAATTTGTGAAGATTTCTGAGGTTGAATCATAGACATAAACCCTAATCCTTCGATGTCCCGCATAATTTGCCCTCTATTTTCATCAATAATCTAATTTGAGTGTAATTTTATTAGACTCAGGGCGCAGGGAAGGTTGATTCTATAGCAGACAGAAGGCCAGCCGACGAGTGTGTTACGATTGCTATAAATCCTTGGTAATAGCTGGAGTACAATGGCAACGCTAGTAGTCGTGGATTTTGCGATACGCCTTTTCACTGTAGTCCACCCACGTGCTCTATGTTTACCTAAAATCGAGCTACTCAATAGAGATTAGCTATTTATAACCAATTTTCTTCATACGTTCTTTTCTCTTACAACTTTCACTTATTACTAGGAATCTAACGAAAAATGTAACTTCAGAACACTAAATATACAACTGTCATTGAAATTGACACAAAAATTAATGTCAACTTAATTGGTGAAGTTTTTTGTTTCGTGCTCTCAATACAAGGGACTTTCACAATGGGTTGATACAATAAATTTAACAAATTTAGGAGGCACGGGGAATTACATTCCCAATTACATCATTAAGTGATGAAACAATATTTTGGCTGAATCCTTATTTACTACATGCTGTAAAGTTAAAACTTGAATACCTGGTACATTAATACAATACAAAGATGTGTCCAAATAAATATAAAAAATTTAGTTTTCAAAGTAAATGACAGATGTTCTTTTGGCAAGGAACTCGATCGACTTCTAGTTGAAGAAATGCGATATACACATAAAGAATTTCCAACGGGCGATTAAAAGAACACAACTAGTCCCAAAATGCGTTAAATTACTTCTCCGCCTCTTCAGATATATTAACAAGAAAGAAAAGAGCCAAAGAGCCGTAATGGGTCTGAAATGAATAGTTAAACCCAGATGTTTCAGGCAATTTGTTAAACATGTCTTTTGAACGAATCACAGGCAAGTTTATGAATTCAAAAAAGTCTTATATCAAAATTAGGTATTATTTGTATGGGCGTGTGGTTAATTCGATGATTTATAATAACTGACAAATTGAGTTTAAGGTTGAGTGAAGTTATAAAACAAACAAAAACGGTTGAAAACTTTTTATGCAATAGACAAGATAATATTTAAAAAAAATCGCGAAAGGAATTTAAATATTTTAGACTGTATTAATAAACGGATTTGAAAATAGCTTTCTTTGTACAACGTTTTGTTGTGTGTGGGTAGGGGGATATTGGAGGGTACTAGAGTTATTTTTTTGTTCTCAATAAATTAGTAACTGATATTAAAGTTCTGTGTTCGAATGAATAGCGAATTTTACTAATACGAGTATATCGTAAATGAATATATAGGTTAGGTTCTCTGTGAGTGGTGGTGCAACGTCCCTTTCACTGAGATCTAAAAGATCTATTATAGCTCACCCCTAGGTATATCCGTATGCCTCTGATGAAACTGATCAGGATCACTGGCGACACTTCCATGAAGTTGATGCAAACCAAATTTATTGATCGTTAGTCTCTCAAACGACACAAAATAATGATCCGTCGTTATCCTCAGACTGATAGAATTTGCAATCCGTAGTCTCTGAACTCCTTACTGAATTCCTCCTTGGTCTGTTTCTCTTGCATTTTAAACTATGTTCAAATTTTGACTTTCTGATTTCTGTTGTTTTTCTTCTAACCGTTTTTCCAATAATTTTGGAACAGTTTCACTTTCCAAATGTGTTGTAGTTTCTTATTTATTTTCTATAACTTCTTCTAGATATTGATCTTTAAAAATCAAATTTTATCCTCATCCAAATAACCAGATACTAAATCTTTACTCGAAGTTGCCCATACTTTTGTGAATAAATAAAGAAGGTATTATAGCTTTTATTTCTCAACCGTTTTCCCAGTGGCGGTGCGTAATCTCCAGTTGGAAGGTGCTATCATTTTCAGACTGGCGACGGTCCGTCGTACGATGATTTAGGATCGCTGTCGCCCTCCAGAAGTCGACCTCTAATAGTTTTCCGGATATCTTCTATATTTGACTAGATATTTGCTTAAATAACTCATCTTTCTGGCTGGATAGAGTTTATACAAGGAATCTTCGAATTCCATCAATTCGGGGTCCAAGCCTTCATTAATTAAATAGTCGCTAACAACACTGCTTTGATACCTTCTTCGGTTTACAAATCCTATTCTTCTAGTTCTCTTCTGAGCTCGGCAATCAATAACGGGCTTAATTTCTACCCAGACATCCCTGTTTCTTCAAATTACCCTACACCTCACACCAATTTTTAATACACAAGGATCTATCGGTAATTTACAACTTTTTTCACTAACTATTCTAATAGCTTTTCACAAACGAACTAACTTTAAGTTTATACATAATTTTTTCCCGATTTTCTGTCTTCTAGAACATCATAGAACATTCTCGTAAAACATAGAACGTTCCAGTAACTTCCACATGCTACACCACATAACCAAAAGGTGACAGAGAAACACCTAATACACAAAGACAAAGAGGAAGACCTAATATCTATCAAAATGACAACTAAAATGTAATGACACTAAAATGTAATTGACAATTCTAACCAATATATTGGAAACGGATTGGGAAATAGGTTATAATAATGATTCTTGGATTTGTAGTCGAGGTTTAGTACCTACTGAAAAGACAATTTGCACCTTACATTTTTTTTATAATCTTGAACAGGTAAAACTGATATTTTCTCGTTTTGTAAGCATCTTTTTCAGCATCAATGGTCAATTCATTCCACAATTTTTTTTGCATAGTTGAAATCTACCGTAGAGCAGTTTTGTTTTAGACAATAGGAAATATCCAATGATCACAATGTTGTGCGTACATGGTTGATATAATAGAGATATAGTCCTATACTATTATCACATGTTCGGGAAAATTAATTATTAAAGAGTCTAAAGCTTCTGCTTTCACAGTATTTATGGAACAGTATGTAGAAATTTTCAAAAATTCCGTATAATTGATGTTTGAAACAAAGAATGCACAAGCTGTACTAAAAACATTCTTCTTTGTTTCAATTGTGTTCGGTTCCTAATACCCTGTATTTAAAAATCTGAATTTCCTTACTAATGACAGTCGAGGTCGGTCCTTTGTTATGACTTAAACATATTTTTATTTGTCTGTGGCCTGTACTTTTCAGCGTTCTATCTCCTTTTAAATATCATGGCGCCACGAACAAATTTCCGAAAATTTTTTAAATTGCCATGGTCACGAGTCAAAATTACATAATGTGAAAATTTCCAGTAAATAAATACGTTTTTGGTATTTGGTGTTTAAATGGTGCAAGGTCTAGGCTGGACTGAATGATACGAGAAACAGGTGTCAACAAGTTTCTCTCGTTTACACTTTACCTATCTAGCCTTGGCTTTTAGCAGTTTTGTGCACTTACTGAAAGTAGCAGTTATAAAAGGTAATTAAAATATCTAAATAGCCCAATAAAAGTAAAAAGCCCAATAAAAAGTATAGTTATAAAAGTAGGTACTAACACCTTTATAAACCAAATTTTTATCTTTTATTCGTGGTACACACTGTATAATAATAGTTCCAATGAGATGGAAGTAAAAAAAAATACCTCTACATTCAACGTAATATTAATTTTATATTTAATAATGTTGGTAAAGCCATAAAACTGCGCGACCTACAAAAAGGGCGCATAAGCTATCCCTTTCGTATAATAAATTTTAACAATTAACCCTTCGTAACCTTTGGGCGTCGAAGGTAAAAAGTCACAGTTAAATCGTCTTTTTCGAAACTTCTTTTTACTGCAAATGTCACTTACTTGAAAGTTAGCAGATTAGCAATTTATACACATCGATTCACCTCATAAATTTCTCTAAAAGACAAATATTTCAAATTTGTGCAGGTTGGTTTCTCACATTTACATATTTTAATTCCATTCAGATAAGCTGGAAATATTTAAAAATTGTTACTTTCTATTCAATAAAATAATTATTAAATTAACATATAACTAATGTACACAAAAATAGATTTTATATATTCATATATATTTATGGTATTTGTCTACCTACGCATTCTCAAGAATATATCCTTAATCTGTCAACAGTAAAGTTATTATGTCCCATTTTTTTCATCGATTTGATTTATTTATCTCACAAACTGTAAAAAAGGGGTTTTCTACACTTATTAATTTTTATTTCCTTATCTGACAAGGGTTAAGTGGGTTATCTTGAAAACATTGTTTTTTAAATGGGAAAAAAGCTGTCATTTCAAAGTATTTACGATTCCAATATTAAAATATTAGTAGATAATGGGATAGCCATTACTTCCAAAATATATGGTTTATTAATACAACTCATCCAAATTTGTATTAATACTTTGATAAAAATGAACAAAACTGATAATTTATTTATTATTTTCATATTGTTAATAAAAGTAAGAGTTGATACATTAATTTTTGACCTGACAAAATCAGGTCGATTTTGATTTCTAAATTATAATTTTTTTTAAGTGTAAATCATATTAGTAACGTTATACACTTGGTAGTGATGACGTAATAGAAGATTATCTTTAATAAGAATAGGGGTCGTGTGGTAGCTCATTTGAGAGGTAATTATATATTTCCATTCATTCATATATTAATTAATTATACAAAAAAAAAGAAGAAATATATAATTTTTATATGCAACAAAATATTTTAATAATTGCAAGTGAAGTATTGTGATATACCTACGTTTATAAAATAAGAGCTTTTGCTAAAAATGTTTGCACCACTGTCAGTTATTTAAAGCCCTATACGTTTTACGATCCATTTTTGTTTAAAGCAGTCATGGAAAAGAAAAGTATTTAACGCAAACAAATTAATTCAAGGATCAAGAAATATCAAAATATAGTAACCTTTCAATATATAGCCCGATATATAGTGTTTCTATTTTTAAATAGCGTTTTTACTATTCTAATATTCTGGATAATTTGATGCTCTGCTTACTTTTACAGTATTTGTTAAAACAGATTCACGTTAGCGTTAATTACAAGAAGAATCAGTCCTAGAAGAAAACATCTCGAAAGAACGTTTTTAAGGTTCTTAAATTGTGGTTAGAGTTACGCAATTTGTCAGTTATATTTATTGTTTGTGATGCAGCTGGTGTTTTTTAACAATTTAAGTTTGCTACATTAGTAATTACCAGAGTTGTTAGTAACACTTGTCCTTAATTGTACCAAGCACGACGATAATATTTGTACTGTATTCACTATTGCTTTATTCTTCTCTGTCTTATTATTAATTAAATAAACCAACGTGGCATTAATTAATGTTCTTAAAATAAGAGATGTACAATAAACGGTTATTTTAATAACTGATATTGTTTATCTTTTGTAAATTTTAGACAATATACTTTACATTATTCTCAATTCTGGATACACAGATTTTGTTTAGTTTAATGTTGAAAAATTATTTAAAATAATTTTGTTGATGAAGAAGAAGAAGAAGAAGAATTAAGCTCACACAGGGTAAACCCATAGCTATACAATAAAGACAGAAGTCAATCATCAACTTTTATTACACACCTGCTGCATTGGATTCCAGTGGCAGGAATTTAAAAACAAAAACCGTCATTGTTAAGCCAAGAATAATATTTCGGTGATAACTTATTTATAGCGCTGACCCTCACCTCACCTGATTTAATTCTCACTTTGGAGTTAAAACTTGACGTAAACGTCAACATTTTTTGCCTACAAATCGCCTTATCTGATCCACACATGTAGATAAAAGGGTCCGTCAAGTGACAAACCTCAACATATAAGGATTATTCACCCTTCCCAAGTAATCTAGCTCGGGGCGAGAACAGCATCCCTTAAAATTAAAAACCACAGATTTGCACTATGGTATTATAACAAAACTACTCCACCCCCGACGGCGTACACCCTCGATTTCCGACACTGATTCATAAAACCACACTCATCTACGGACTAACCACTTCGCCCTATATCACATCATATGATGTTCATGTCAAGAAGTTAAAAATCGATATAGATGCAAGGGGAGCTTTACAAACTTAATCCGGAAGAAACATATGGGATAATTGACAGTTACCGATTAAACTATAAGTTACTTAGAGCCGCATTTTTGTTTGCTATTTTTATTTGACAAGCACTTATATATTTGTCAGCAAGGTTGTAAAAAGTGATAAACGGCAACATTTTGTAAGAAAACTTATCGTTTGATTTTGTACACCTTATTAAAAATTTCTTGTTTTCTTCAAAATATTCATAATGAGTTTAGAGGTGGTTTTGGTTGATAGGCATCCTCTCGGGTAAGTAGAGGTTATAAGGGATAAGGATCCCATCTCAGCCAAAAAAAATATTGTATTCCCCAAGTATAATATTCAAGTTTTTATTTAGGTCTAAAATTAAATGGTCCCAACTGTGCCAACATTATACTGTTTGAATTGACAACTTTATTTTCACATATAATTGTAATAATTAAATAAAAAATCAACCTGGTATGGTATATAAATAAAACTAGGTTTTTAACACTGAATTATTTAATTTACATCACAATACCTTTGCCATTCATTTGTCATAATATAGGTACCCCCAAATAAAAGAATGTTTTCATCCCTTGTTTACTTTACGACAGTCTTTTGTTTTCATTCAATATAGGATTGAAGAAAAATACTAACAGAGCATGTGCTGTGATAGACACTTTAAACAAAGAGGTTAATTTACAAAACAAATTTTAAAAATTCACGGTTTAATTGACAATTGTCCCAATAATTTTGCAATTATTCTTTTATTTCTTTTTTTTTTAAATTACCTTTTTAACTCTATAACCTGTTTCGAAATTACTTTCATCAAATAATTAATAATTTTTTAAACTGATTTAACTGAGGAGGTTTTGTTGCAAAGCAATTTGTTTAATATTCTTGATATGATGATCTTTCACAAAGTAAGGGTTGGTACAATAAATTGGATTAATTTTAATTATACTGTTAACCCTTTTAAAAATACAAACAATAAAAGTCTATAGTCTATTCCATTATCTTAGCGACATTTACTTGCTACAAACTACTTTATACTTTACCCTCTCCTGCCCTGCACTTAATAGGTGGCCTATTACGTTTCAACAGTTTGAAAACACATACAATGCTCATCCTTTAAAAAGAAGGACAAAAAAATGAGATTCATTTTTTACCTCCATGTCCATTATTTACAAGTGCCATTAGTGATGTTACAGTAATTTTCCGTATAATTTTGTTCTCAAAAAGTTTGGAACGCGCTCCTGACAAAAGCTGAATGCCACGTGCTCAGGGCCCGAGGAGCAAATAAGAACTTTTTTACTAGGGTAGATATTGGGGCATCAAGTTACAATTGTACTCTCTGCATAAATCTATTGTGGTTTGTCGGAGGGAAGCTGTGAATGAGATGAGATACAGCGTTTTCTATTGTGACCAGAATATTCAATATCATGTCAGCGGTACAGAAATTCGCTACAGTAATTTCCCAAATATTTTCGGGAAATTACTTGGATTTGTTTCACGATTAACTCCTTTTCGTATGAGGATTAATCAAAATTTTTAGACCTTAAATATCACATACACCTGGTAAGACATGGATTTTTATGTTCTGAGAATAATTTTTTATTGGTACCAAATTTGCTCAATAAGTTAACATAAAATACTTATATTGTAAAAGAGCAGTCTATATAAGTAAGTTCCCGTATATTACAGAAGGGTGTACTTAAAGTGGAGTTTCAGTTTAGATAAGCTCTTGAGGGTCCAACATTTAGAAGCTTTTTACCCTTAATCACGTACTCTATATCTTTATTTAGTGAGATTATCACGTACCTACTAATCACTGAATTATAGCAATAATTTTCAATCTAAAAAATTTATTATATAATCCAGTATCAAACACAACTTTTTTTATTCTTAAAATATTGTAATTAGTTTATTTAGGTTTACAAGCTATAACTGACATCCTATATAGATAAAATCTGCACTTTCTTTGTGAAACTTACATCCATTGAATTGAAATCGTAATTACCATATGACATAGAAGCCCATTGTACAGGACAATAAATATATTTAGCGCTTGTATGACCTGTCACCTTTTGACACGCGTACTACGACGTCATTCACATTATTCATGTATACTTAGCGAAATAAACTGTCTTTGTATGTATAGTTCTATTATTGATATAGTCTAGGTAAGTTAAATCAAACTACAATAATGATATATTTAATATACAATTCAAGGTCGTATCTAAAGTTCTCACCAAAAAATAATTGATATATATTAAATTGGAAAATAATGTTATTAAAAATAGGCTGCTGCATTCTTCTGAAAAAGGTCAACAGTTTTTCACGGAGTTCATCAATAGTTGCCGAAGGGTTTTCTGTAAAAATTGCTTGTTTCAGCATACCCCCATACGTAAGCATCAAGAGTTGTTAGATCAGGTGAATGAGAAGGGTAAGGAAATTTCGTGTTCGGGAAATTACGCGGTCTTCAACATTTTCTCAAATCAGATCTAATGATGATGTCGTGGTATGACAAGTAGCCCCATTTTGTTGGGACCATTGGGTATTCTGGCACGACAGAATTGTCTGAGATCAATAAAAAATGGTGTCAAAATTTGTTCTCTACTTGATTTAGTGTAACGGGTCTTCTACGCTCGTCTTCCATGAAGCCAGTGCCCAATAATCCATTCTGACACTGATAAATCCGTTCAGATGGATGTGACATTCGTCTATAAGCCACAGAAAAAAATAGAAACTGCTCATAAACCATTGCCAAGACTGAAGCACAATAAACAACTGTTGATTTCTGGTCCTGTCTTGTTGTGTTGCCCAATTTGTATTTTATAGGAAAAAACCACAAATCTTCTTAAACATTCTTCGGGTATACGTTTTACTCAAATTCATTTGTAGAGATGTTCTGCAGAGACTTCTTTTTGGTGATTCTAACACCTGTTGAGATAACCTTCCATGATTCGCATTTGTTGTCACGGTAACTGGACGATCAGTATAGCTTTTGCGTTGAGTTAGAACGCTTCCTGTTCGTCGAAATTTTGCAACAACTCTTAACAAGTCCTTATTAGTTGGTGCAGGCTTCTGAAACTCTTCCCGAAATTGATTTGATCGTCCATTCCCATATGAGCGGAAATAATACTCAATAATTGTTTATTTTTCTTGCGTTGTAAGCATCATTTCGAATCTTTTGGACAGTTTGTTAGAATAACAATCTTCAAAAATACCATGACAACTATTGTCACTTGTTTCATATGACGCGATTATATTTTACAGGCTTCCTGATTTCAGTGTCCTTTATTTTGGCGCATACCGTAAATGTTTCCGAAACAACCAGAGACCTCTTAAGAATCCTGTTACTTCTCGTAGGATTTCCTGCATTGATTATTCTCTTCGCCTCCGCCTGGTGCAATAATACTTGCAAGTATAGACAAAGATTTTAATTTTTAGATGCAATTTTATTCGACAAGATAAAATCATAATCATGTGACCGTTCGTTGTAAATTACAATACTTTTTCTATTTCTTATTTTATAAAAAGAAATTATTTAACGAACAAAAGATTTGAAAAATACTCCGTGAGAGATCCTGGGAGTAAGAAGCCTTTATTTCAATTTCAAATTATACTAACTAAACTATAATGACACTACGACATCTGTCAAAACAAGGTAAGAGACCGAACTAATTTTTTGTGAAAAACTGACCCTGGAAAACAGAGACCTTAATATATATTTTTTACATTTGTTGCCCATTTTACGAGCGTTTCAGTGAAATAAAAAAAAATGTGAACCAAAGCTTGAAATTTAATATTTTGTTCCCAGAAACGTATTGAATGTCATAAAAATTTATATTAGATGTATCCTTGTAATAGATAAAAATATCTTTAGTAACAGTATCTGTTAAAGGTTATCAAGGATACGACCTATCATATTTTTCACATTAATTACAGATGATGTTTGGATCAATTATTTAAAATAAAAGACATAATATTTTTTAAAACATTATCTTTATGGAAATTTTATTTTTGTTACTGTTGAAAGTTTGAAACTAATTCTGATTTAAAGAAGAGGTATATTTAAAAATCAGGGTAAATCAATCTTCAAACTTTTTACAATACATAAGTAAATCAAGGCCTCAAAAATTGTCTACTAAATATACCATTACGACTATTTCTATCACACCTTTTTGCATTTCAGTAAAAATTAGGAGAAATGCATCGGTTATTGGCATAATCTATTTTTGGTTAAATGTAGTGAACGCTGATGCTTTTCATTGTGTGTTTACTGATGACACTATATTTGAAAACATTATGTGGCTTTTAAATTCGAAAAAGTTTATTGAAAGCGATTCTAAAAAATAGATAACGAACATAAAAAAATACAATCAAGCATAAAAAATAACAGTCATGTTTAACATAAAATGAAATAGTATTGATAAAATAAATGCAATATAAGTGTTTATGAAGGTAATTGAAGTAACTCTCTTAAAGTTATCACCCTGTATATACTACTAATAATCTAAAGTTTACGGTTCCATCTAACAAATTTAGAAGTATGATGTTCTTTTAATTAGCCGACCAAAAAAATTAGCATAGAAATAAGTTCTTTGAAATTTTAATGACAAAATGTTTTTTTATTTTACCTGTTTTTCAATTAGTGCTGTTCCCCTCATTAAATTAAATTAGCGAAAGAAAATTTTTTTTGACAAAGATAAAATCGGAAACAATAATCTTTTCACATCGAATGTACTTGAAAAATTGTTATGGACATAAGTCATGTCAAATCGTAAGTAATAAGCTTGTTGGAATACAAAAAAATTCTCATTTGGAATTAAATTTACATATTTATGTTAAAAATAACCAAAATAAACTATTCAAGATTGTATGTAACGCTTATTATTCATAATTCTTTGTGTTAGTAGAACAGGATAGAATAGCATACAATGTTAAAAACATGGGCGGTTAAGTGGAAAAGTTATTTTGGAATAAATTGATCGCCAAAAACAGATTAGACAACTTAACTTACATTTTTTTTCATTTTTAATCCGTAACTAAAAAAAAGACTAATAATCTACTTATATAGGTACACTTTATACATTTTTAATTATTAAATTTTAAACACAAAAAATAACTTCTCCAAAAAGCTAACAAATTTTGACCTGCACTAACTTTAATTCATAATTCAAATTTCAAATTTATTGTACTAACCCTTACTATGTGAAAGTCCATCTTATTGTTTATTATTCTTAACAAGTTTCAAATGTTTCGACAGAAAAAAACATTCAATATAATTGGCCTGTTGGCCATCGCCAATGCCGAAATAAAACAAATGAAAAAAAGTAGTTTTATTATCTTAAATTATTTAGTCATACTCTTCTTAAGTCTTGTCAAAAGCGAAAATTAATATTTCCATGGTAAAAAAAGAATTCTGATATTCTTTTATTTTATTATTTGATATTTATTTGTCCAACGCTATTTCTAAAATGTTGGCACTGTTGAAGCAGGAACAAAATAAATATTTGCAAATATTTTTACTTAGCAAAAAAAAACACTTTGAACAGCTAAGAAAAATATGTTTCGTCTTCATCAACAGTATTTTTTTTGTTTTTGTTCGCTGTTCATTAGGCATGTACCGAATCTCCTTACTACCTCCTGAGTAGTAACATGCTCGAAGAAGGATTAGTGCATGGCAGCTGAGAGTTCCCAGATTGGTTCTTCGTTTAAGAACACGCAGTTCGACATTTCCTTGATTACGAAAACTCCATGTTGGCATTTTCTTCTTCTTTCATCAGAAAGATTAAGAGTTTCTATAAGTTTCTATCAACTCAGCTGGCGTATTACAAAACACCGTTATTGATGATACACGTTGTGTACCTTCTTGCGATAATTCTCTCTTTTTTTAGTAAGTAGAAGTTGAACAGCTGAAGATTGAATTTTATGCAGCAAGTTTTGCAAAGTGAATGGGAGTTAGGACAGTATGTACAAATAACTGTCGTATGTATGGTTGAGAAGGAAGAGAGAGTAGCAAAACATTTTCTAGTGAGTATGCATTAATGCATTTATGGTGGAGTGGTGGTTAGGTTAGGTTAAATCAGGTTCCATGCGAGAGATTGTTTAACGTTCCTTCTACTACGCCCTGAAATATCTATTATGGCTCACCCCTAGGTTATAGCCGTTCTATCAGCCCGTTAATTCGGCTGAAATGCGTTGGCCAAAGTACCATGAAGCTCAAGCTCTCGGCAGTTGCACCATATTTTCTTCGCCGTTTTTTCCTCAGCCTGACAGAATTTGCAGTCCACACTCTCTGTCAGTCCCATCATTTCCATATGCACATTAAGGCGAATGTGTCCAATCAGTAGTCCTATCACAATTCATGGCTCATGTAGGAGGCTCATGCTCAGGAGCAATTATTTTTTTAGAGAGATCTCTTACAAATGCTCTTAAATGTCTTAAAACCTCTACGCTATGCGCTATGCCTAGGAATGGTTCCAGACCTATAAATATTCCTTTAGCACTTTTCCACTTCTTCGTTCGAATGGTGGTTGTAGACCATCCTATTCCAGTCTTGCTTTTTTATTTGATTTTTTACTTTTTTGGTTATATAGATTTTTTTTAATTTCAATTTTTATTTCACTTTTGTTTATGTGTTTAAGTTTGTATTTTTTTGGAATATTTAGCTAAAGCAATTCAAAAGTCAAATACAACTAGCCACTATTAAATAAACAACGAGTGTAGATTAATAAAAAATCAGTTTATCAATAGTTGAACAAGTAAGCTCAGTAATTTTATATTGGTACTTTAAAACATAAAACTTTACCCATATTTTGCTCAGAAGCAGCTAGTGTAATAAAAATAATGTTACCATTCATATTTTTAAAAGAGCAGAATTTCAATTTGCGAATTCGTTCCATATTTTAATGAAGTTTTTAAGGTCGCCAGTTTCGTTTTTGTTAAGTTGCTAATGCAAATTTAAAACCAAACTTTCAGTTAACCATTGAAGTTTGTTTAGAATTTATTAAGCACATTAATATTTACAATTCAAAATAAGTATATTTTAATAGAGTGTCAGTTTTTAAGCAAATAAATTATAAAAGCCCCAGCAATTTGTAGAGGGTAAAAAGAATCTGCAAGTATACAGTAGCGGGTTGATCTTCTATGCTTCCTTTTAGATTTATATCGTTGAATTGCTGTGAGTAGCTTATTTGCGTCAACAATCAACATGTTAATTTGATAAAGATAAAATATATCTTAACGCTGCCCAAAATCTACTTTGTAATGAACAAAAAATAATTAATCTTACTATTTAAAAATTTAAACTTTCCTATTTTTTCTTCTAAACATGGTTACGCATGTAGGAGGGGAAAAAGAGATTATTTTAACATCGATTAGATCTTGGGCAATCTATTTCATTATTAAACATTTTAAACGAAAATCTAAATAGGAGCTTAAGAACCCCCTATTCTGTGGACAAATCTCTTAAATAATTCGACAGAAAAAGATCCGAGTGTCATACTTAACGAGCAACCCCTTACACCACCCGGGGCGGCGCATCTGTAATACCGTAAGCCGCAACTAAATCCTGTTAAAAATCAGTTGAGAAAAAATCTAAGCTACTTTGTTATGCACCCTTATCTTTACTTGTGGCCCTACTCACACTATTTCATTGTGATTTATTTGCACTTCGGTAAAAGAATCGAAAAAACTAGTCGAAATCAATCAAGCATTACTTCTGTAGTCGAGGAGACCTGCGGAAGATATAGTAGGTGGGTCAATGCGAGGTCATTGTCAGCTCCAAGCCGCTGCTGTCGTTCACCACTACACTTGGATTGGGACAATGGAGATCTAATAAATCTCTCAAAAGATGTGGTCAATTTAATATTCAGTTTAACAACACAGTGAATATAGGTTAATCGGATAATGTCAACGTGAACAAAGAATTTTGCATTTTTATTTTTCTCATCCGGAAAATCAAAATTCTGTGGTCCAAAAATACTATCCAATTTTGTTTTTTCTACTGTCTAACCAAAAAAAATTTTGAAAATTTTGATCTTTACCCTCTTTATTCATGGGTTTAACTCCATATAAAAACAAATTTTCTAAAATACTTTTATCCCTTTAAAGTTTAAAGTAATTTTATTGGCGTAACTACGGGGCGAAGCTTTTCCTCCATGCGTCGTATTAAAACATGGTTACGAGCGACGATGTGGCAGGAGCGATTTTCGAACATGTCTCTTCTTAACATAGAAAACGAAACGATTAAAAACCAAATTACAGCCGATGATATCTTAAATATTTTCGCGAAAAAAAAACCGAAAATTAAAATTGGTGTAAAAATTATTTGTCGTTTAATGAACAACTAACAACTACTGGTTCTAATAAAAATTCGTTTTGTCTTAGAAGAAAAACTTAAAATATTTTTGCAGTGTGTGTCGTAATTTTTCTCTCAATTTATATAACACTATATGTATGTACTTTTGTTTCTTATTTTTACTGGTTTTAATAAATAATTGTTTTTTTGTAGTGTGGTAATTTTTCTCTCAATATATATGTATATATAGCATAATATGTATGTACTTTTGTTTCGTGGATCATAAAAGGTGTAGGCTCATATCTACGTGGAGCGAAATGAAGGATGAGGGCCAGGCCCCCCGTAGAGAATAATCCTAGTTACGCCAATGAGTAATTTTATATTCTTCAACTATTAAAGCCTTTCTTTGCTTTAGTGAAATAGAATTACTTTTTAGTTATATTCTAGTTGACTTCGTTATTGTTATAAAAATGTCCATGTATAAATAAATTCAATTATATGCATATATATATCAAAGGTCTTACACTAAATTTGACAAAGTAAAGATAATAATTACTTTTTTATCTTTATTACCTAAATTAAAATACAACACAGAAGGCTTTCTTAATGTGTTGATAAACGTGTAAAAGAAAAAGGCAATTTTTTCTTAGTGAAAAGCCATCTGGATGAAGTAAAGAATACTCATTAAAGAGACCATATTGCCCTAACTTGTCTGCTACAACATTAATCCGGCATTTTCCTTGTAGGAAGTAATCATTTTCATTAGTATTTTTGGGAACATGATCTTATTACTATTGTTATAAATCTTACCTCATTAATCCAATAGAAGATAAATTATCCTTATCTTCGGGTCAGTAGGGAGTTGATGAATACCATGTATTTACAGGGTCTTTCTATTGTTAACGCATACTACTTTATTCATACCTTTATTATTCATAAAAAATGAAATTAAATTTTTCTTTCATAGTATAAAACTTGAAAAAAAATAATACATCATACTCATTTTGTTTTATTTCGAAGTAATTTATGATTCATTTGAATATTACTTCATATACCTACTTTTTGATAAACCTAAATATTAATTTTTATGTACACCATACTTCAAGAAACATTTAAGCCACAGCTAAGAGTTTGTGTTTTAGTTTTCCATAATATTTAAGGAAATACTAAAATGTATATAATTACTTTTAAGGTATTTATTTTTTTTACTTTTAACAGTTCTATATAATTGTATAACAAAAGATATGAAAATCTGCTATAAAATCTTTCTCTCATACTTCTTGCCAGAAGTATAATGGTAACAGATACCTTTTTGAACAAAGCAATGTTTATGCCAATGACATATGCTAATAATAATTACTCCAATGAATACCAGTGGCAGCTGACACACATTCTCAATGGATAAAAAAAAAATAGAAACACGAGACAATTGTACTTAAGTGCGTATTTATAGAGCCATGTCAAATGAATAAGAAGAGGTCATGAATTTTCATGTCTATTTTAAGAACGATGTGTAATTAACATAGGACTTAGCTATGTTAATGGTTAATTCGCCTTTTTTATCGAATTTCTTTAAGCAAAGAAGTGTATATGTCACTGTTAAACTCCTAAAAATTTAAATTAAATTGATTGTACTAACCCTTACTTTTTGGAAGTCCATCTTATTAAGGATAATAAAAAACTCTTCGTTTTAACAAAACTTCCAATATTTATTTAAAAATTGCTTTTTTAAAAGACTCAATGACAGCCGTTTCGCTATTAAGCATCGTCAGATTGACATTTAAGTTACATTTTGTTTGTTTGTAGCTAGGTACCTGATGTTTAGGTAGTATTAAGGTTAGACCAAGTATATATGGAAGTAATAAGACATAACAATATTAAAGCCTAGATGTTATTAGCCCTAAGGGATTATCCTGGATGTATTTCCCTCTAAGATCAGTATAACTGTGCAATGATATAGAAAAACCAGGAAAAAACTATATCATGCTGATCTTTACAATAACTTAATATATTTGTGTTACAATTACGTCTTATCTATGTATAAAATGAAGACTCAATCAAAGCAAACACTTTTAAAGTGGAGAACTTCCCAGATTTATTTGTTCATTAACAACTTTAAATTGTGGATCTGCTAGATGTCTTTTTATTTCAATTTCTTCAAGGAAATCTAAATTTTGTTTTTTATTACAAATGTGTAGTATTTGGATGTCATTGGTGTCAAATTATGCACAGTTATACTGATCTTAGAGGGAAATACATCCAGGATAATCCCTTAGGGCTAATAACATCTAGGCTTTAATATTGTTATGTCTTATTACTTCCATACTTGGTCTAACCTTAATACTACCTAAACATCAGGTACCTAGCTACAAACAAACAAAATGTAACTTAAATGTCAATCTGACGATGCTTAATAGCGAAACGGCTGTCATTGAGTCTTTTAAAAAAGCAATTTTTAAATAAATATTGGAAGTTTTGTTAAAACGAAGAGTTTTTTATTATCCTTCCTAAAAATTTGTTTTAACAGAATATAATTCCAATCATAATAAAACAAAACTAAGCATTCATAAATACTCATGCATTAATAACTTCCAAAGTTAATATTATTTTAACATTTAATGGTACCTAATGTAAACTCATAGAAAATAATTAAAAAAGCAACAGATTTCCTACATACTAATGATATTATTGAGCAATTGTTGTAACATGAATGTTACAAATTCGCAAGACGTGAAACATAGTCTTCAAACTTTGTGTTCCTTGGTTAGTGAAGGTTTTCCGCTGGTCTTCTACTGCTCAATCCGTCATTTAGACGTAGTCTTTCAATACGTGACAACTGCAGAAGAAAATTTTAAATTAATTAAAAAATGGTTATCGTATAAATTGTTAACTGTAAATGTATAAAAGACCTTTAAGCTGCTCATCAAAGGATCCTCACCATTTTAATTTAAACATAGACAGTGCTACCATCACACTCATACGCTACACGTAATAATTCTCTATATGTCTTGCCACTTATGATAAAGACAGGTACTCAAAGATCTTTTGATTATTTGGCAACAAAACTAGTTTAAGAATGAAATTAAAAGACACCTATCTACACCCAGAAACATAATTTCTTCCCTTATCGAGGGATAATATTTCACTTTCTGATTTTAATAGAAAAAATATTCTAATAGAAAATGTAATTTTAAAAGGGCCTAATATATAGATATTTGTTTTTTTTTTCTTTGTTTTCCAAATATACTAGGATTAGCACCTTCACTGTATATCAAATATGTTGTTGTTTTTCTGTATGTTCCGAAACAAGTGTTTATCTAGCTTTTTTTGTAGTCTTTACTGTACTTGTATTTGAATTGCTTGAATCAAGTAATACTTACTTTCTTATTTATAATTATTTAAAAAAATACTTAATCCCTTTAGTAAGCTGATAAAATATTTCAATTTTCAGTTTGTAAATACCTGACTGTAGCCTCGATTTTTACCTTACATTTAGCAACTCTGCTGAATTAATTATTAAAGATACCCTTCCACTCTAATCTATGTTCATCAATTTTTAATGGAAATCAGGACAATTAAAACTTCCTAATGTAACTCTACTTCATAGAGAATCGGGATTTTAAAGTTTCCATAATCCTTTCAATTGTTCATTTCAAAGTTTCTTTGATAAAGATGTTTCCTTGCAGTAATAACTTTAATAAAAGCGAACTTATTTATTACCAGTGGCGGATATAAAATCCTTCCGTGAGGTTATTGTTTGGCACAGGGCCTAACTAAGTTAAAATGGTAAAAATATTAATTGTGTTGAAGTTCATGTAACAATATTTTACAAGGTTTATTATTTTAGCGAACTTAAACATTTTTGCTGAATAATAATACATATTTTTGTTTCAGATGCTTGTGGATTAAGTGATGTAGCTCATATTGAATCTATTCAAGAAAAGTCGCAATGTGCCCTGGAGGAGTATTGTAGATCCCAGTATCCCAATCAACCTACTAGATTCGGTAAATTACTCCTACGGTTACCAAGTTTAAGGACTGTTAGTTCAGCTGTGATCGAACAATTGTTTTTCGTGAGACTGGTGGGAAAAACTCCGATCGAAACTTTAATCAGAGACATGCTCCTGTCTGGTAGTTCATTCTCGTGGCCGTATATGTGATACTTGAAATTGTACTAGGTGTACTAGTCAACAATTTTCGTTAACGATATAAAGTAAAATTCGTGTAACAACCAGTTAAAGGTATCTGCCATATAACTCAAATTGCCATTTAATAGGTACCATTTTTCCAAACAACTTGTCTATCTATTACAGAAATATTAAAATATTGTTCATTATATCATAATTAATGTTTTTCGATGCCTTCATTCAATTTAAAACTTACTCCAGAATTTGCAATCACTTTTATATCATACTTGTTTTTCTCATTGGACGTCATAAAAATTTTTATTTAGACGAATATTCTATTAGGAATACGTTTATGTAAATTAAATGAATTCATTATTATAAAGAACTTTGTTAGTGACAGGACGCGACGTGTAGACAAATATGGTTACAGCTTACTACTTATACATAAGTGAATTGATTAAAAGTATTGTTGATAACTTCTTTAAGGAATAATTAAAGTTAACAATGGCAGAGCAAGTTTTGTACAATATTCATATTGTAAATATATACTACGTCTTTATAAAACGTCGTCACTACTTATTGTAACACCGAGATTTTCAGTAAGATAATGCTACACATTAAAAGAAAACTAACTGACAGAAATCCATTATTGACCACGAGACAAGTGTTAAAATAGTAAACTTATCAGAATGATGGCTGAACCATAATCATTAGAGATGTTTTGTTTTTGTACAGGATGATCCAGCAATAAGGCAACAGCTTCACTATCCTGACGAGAAAAAACACAAACAAGTATTTTCTTCTACATTGCTCTAGCATATTTCGTTTTTAGCTTTTTTTTGGTTATCCTCTTTTATGCAAATACTGTTATATTCCTTCCCGTATAAGTCTAAAAGAGCAACTCCGCCAATGAATCGTGATAGAATTATCTATAAGAAAAAGGGGTGACAGGCTTCATTAATATCTACAGTTGCAATCAGTTGAAATACGGAATAAATATATTGAATGAAACAACACACAGTACACTTCTCAAGTGATACATTATATGAACCTTTTAAATTATTTGTTTTATTCGTTTATTTTTTGATTAAGTGAATAACAATGAAGAAAATACATATTTTATATTTATATCAAAATGTTTATAATCTATCATTATAAAGCCATATACAACAGCAATAAATTTAAACAAATTTTTTTTACTTTGCTAGTCAGTTAATTTTAAGTCATTGATTTGTTTTCATTGTCAAAAATTGCAAAAAAATGATAATTTTGTTATTTTATTCCAGCTCATAATAATTATACTCATATCTCACCAATTCTCTAAAAATATTTTTTAAAAACACCTTTTTTGTACTTATTTTAGAATATTGGTCTCGATCAACGGAATACTTATATTAATTTTTGGATTTATCAGAAATTATTTTATTAGTTCAATTCCTGGTAAGTCTACCCAGTAGAACGTTTGCTGCATTATACTGGTATATTTGATTTTAACCAACCTATGTTTTTCACTTTAAAGATGAATCATAAACCATGAGCTCCTTCCAATCTAGAAAGTTTTACCAAGAATTTAGAGTAATACGGTTCCACGCTTTTGTTGCAGTGCATACAATGCGTCTAAATCCTTATTATTAACATTTTTTGTTGTGTATATACTCCTTTCAAATTTAGTTACAAGAAGTACCTTACTAATCTATTACTTACACAAAGCGTATCTAGACAAGATAACTCAAGTTGCTTAAGAGTTTGTTTAGCTACTCATAATTTAAACTAATTAATTATAAAACAATGTGATGGTTTGTTAGAGTCCGATAACATCGAGCTCTGTTAATGAATACAATTGATTTGTGATACAGTGTAGATAATAATTGTATAATTGCCTAAATTACATTAAAATCTTAAACACTATAGAACAAAATAAAATAAATTATCCAATAGTACAATATTACAAGAGTTTATACTTAAAATTATTGTATGATAAATTGATTCAGATAAAAATAAATGATTATCCAAACATCACGAGATACTTTAAAGGCATATTAATTAAGGGGTAGGCACTAAAACTGTAGATTATGATAAAAGGGCTAAATAATTATGATATATTAATTTTAAAATGTCATCAGAGTTAACAGGTGGTTTCTTTTTGGTGTGTCTAGTAAATTGAGTGTTCTTTTGTAGAATATTGAAAACATTTATTGGTTTTCTTATGATATTGCAAAGAAAGCAATAACCGAAAAAATCGTTTGCGTTCTATAAGTAGTTAATCCCACATTAATGCAGTAAAAATGTATAAATAATAAAAAAATGGAGAAAATAAGATACATCCATTTCTAACTTATTATTTTAAATACCTAACATATCGAAGTAAACAAAAATCGAGCAAATATCAAATCGCCAAAAATAAATTACTGGGTGTTACTCAGTTGAAATAAATGTTCCTTTTTATATCAAAAATAAAAACAAATATATGTTAAAGTAACACACATAATTAGATGTAAATGTATTGGTAATATATTTTATTCAATATTTGTAAGATATGTAAATAAACCTATTCTTAAAAAAAACTTTTTACATATTATTTATTCAAACTTTTTCTTAGTGTAAATAACATGAGTGCAATGTACCAAGACATAGAAAATTTTGTACTTTAAATAAATTAAAAAAATTGATTGGTAAACCAAAACTTTATGAAATAAACATAAAATTATTGTAGGTATATATAAAATTCTGCTCCCAATAATAAAGTTTGTCATCAGTCTTACAACTTAATCAATAATTTTTCAAGTTACGTATTTTTTTGTTTTTTATAATCTCTGTAAAAGAGAGACTTATTCTTTCTTAGAAAGCAATTTTTTTAGAATATACTTTCAAATTAAAATAAACAAGTTTTGGAGTTGCAGTACAGTTAGTTCTTTTTGAATACATAAATGAATGTCGAATCAAAATATGCTGCTGCTTTATATATTCGTGAGACAAATACAAAATTATCTACGTAATGTATATAAGACCCATGATATTTACAACAAAATATCATCACAGTGCTAATTTTGGGTAAATGATCAGGATATCTTATTATCTACTTGTCAAAAAATTGAATTGTTCCGGTGGTTGTGGAAAGATTTGAATAAAGGTTCGCACACATATATTCACACCGATCGGCAACGAAACAGAACAATACAGCACGCAAATTTATTTTGTGTAATTTAATTAGGACATTAAAGTTCATATACAACCAAATCGCCGCTAATATTGAGGAAGCGTTTCGTCGATACCCTAAGTAGCAAATTTGCATTCCTTCGAGGCCCGTTTCGTAGCCTACCGGAGTGGATATGTGTGCTCAGACCTTTAGACTCCTAATAGAGACGTAGAGATTCAATCATAAAGGATAATTTATATCTACAGATATTGAGCGTGCCAGACTCGTTTCGTTGCAGACACCGTCTATTTACATCTGAGTATGCCAGGTTCGGTTTTGTTGCTCTATTTACAGTTTACACTGCCACGGACACGAGGCGGCAACCGTGCAGCGGACCTGTCTACGCGGCCACGTTACGGTACATATAAATACGAACTGCACATGAGAATATCATTTTGTATGGCACGCGCAACGTCTGTAGATATCTAAATGAACCTTAGGCTCTGAATTTCACTTCATCTGAACTTTAAAGTTTCAAACTAGTTACCTAGTCTTTCATATTTATATCTTTCTTTATAACTCACAAGCGGTATAAAATTTTACTTCTAGATTTACAATAACTGGTAACATTTTAAAAACACATGAATCTTAAATAAAACCGCAAACATCTTGGTTCAAGAAAGTTTAGATCATTGTCGTTTTTAAATCTTTCAACAAAACGATTATTAATGAACACACAATATATAAAACATTAAATTTAAGTACTATTTCTTTTTTCACATTCTATAGCTAAATATTTAAAATTGAATTGTAAAAATGTTTGTTAAATAAATTAAACAAAAATAGTACATCTATAACTATCTTTGCGAAAATTAATTATGTATAAAGTAATTTAATTGTAATAAGGTTTATTTAACTTTATGCAATTATAGAACAAAATACTATAATCTGTATATCTTGCAGTTTGTCATTTCCCAGAATTAGCTCTTGATTGAGTTTAAACCTATTTTAAAGTCTGAAAACCAATTTTATGAAGCGTGACTGAAGTCTTGCCTTGGCCATATTTTACTACTGTTTTAAAGTATGTTTAAGATTAGGTATTATGTCATTTAGGTAAAAGTATTTTGTTCTGACGTATCAAAAATATACGAATAATTCGTAGAAAAATAGAAATTAGTAGTGTGGATTTTAAAATAGTAATAAAAATGATGAAATTTTACATTCATGTTATTTAACCTTCTTCACCAAGAAGGTTAAAATTAATTATGAAACTACCAAGAACCTCTTTCTATATATACATTCCTCCTAGTTTTACATATAAGTGTGCATTTTTGTTACCTTCTTCTTTGGAATCTACTTCTAAAATATCCGTCTATAGTTCAATACCTTTGAAAGTGATCAGTAATAAATGGAAAAAAAATTATTTTCTACTAATTATTCATTATTTTTTGTCAATTTAGGTTTAATGCATTTATGCTAAATTTTTAAATCCACCAAATATTTTATTTATTAAGAATTTTCGTTAATTCATTTTTTGAGTTAATTAGGTAGTCAATGTTTACATTGTTTTTTATGGTTTTAAATATTTGTTAATTGTTATCTTGTTATTTTTAATAATTATTGTTATATATATTTTTCACTTAATTCTGAGATTTTTTTATTAATAAGCGGCCAGTTTTTAAGTGTATCACGTTGTGTTTTTCTGTACTTATGAAATTTTGTTTATTTATTTTTCTACGAGGGTGTTTAATTATTATAAAATAATTACCTATTACTAGTAAAGATAAACAGAAATTTTAGTTTCTGACAACTATAATTGACAAACATCGAATTCCTTTCAAAAAATAATTTTTATTCTTTAATGCTTCAAAGCTTTATATTATTCCAAAAATCAAAAACTACTACTTTGCAGTTTACTTAAGTTATACCTTCGTAGAAAATCCACTTTCTCGTTAACTGGTAGCAACACAGTTTTCCTTTGTATAATATGGTTTGAACCATATGTAGTTTTTAGTTATTAGTGCAATCAATTATTATCGGAAGGTTTTCTTAAACAGATGTATCTGTAACATTAAAATAAATTTAGCCTTAAAAGGCCAGTTATATTAAAATGACTAAAGTAGTAATAAAGTTGTAATAAAGCGTGTATATATTTAAATGTATATTTAAAAAAACTGTATTTATGTCATTTGAAAAATAAATTTGAGTTTCACAGGGAAGAGTTTTTAACATATTTTTGTTTTTATTTATACTTCTATATAACTTTCATATCTAGTAGGACACAATGGCTGAAACAAGAAGAAATGTTAGCGTACAGTAGAAATTATTTAAAAAATTCAAATAAATTGTTAAAAATTTTATACATATAAACTGCAAAGTTAACGGGAAACTACTAGTTTTTACGTATTTTATACCTTATAGACAATAACATTTATTCTTGTTTGAAACTAAATAGAACAATTCACAAACTTTTTGTTATCAACATATTATTTTTATTTTTGCATAAATTTTATAAGGGCTCCTGTTCCGCCTTTCGTAGTTTCTTTCTAGGATTAATAGAGCACACATTTCCTGCTCCTGCTCCACTACCTTTCTTATTTTTTGACAATCTATCATTTTATGGTATTTTCTTTAATTGAGTAAATAAGTTTTCCGCTATCCCAGCCGTTTTATTTATTATAAATATTTTTCTTTTAATTTTAAATTTCTGATCAAAATTGACTCACCTTGTAACTCATCCCATACACGGAAATATTAAACGTTGAGGCTATTTTCTTTCTTATAATCGTCGTATGTAGCTCAAAAACATGTTTTTTTATTCAACTTAAGATAACTCTACTGGATAATGGAAAGGCATGACTTGGAATTTGAGTAATACAGCTACCTTCGTACGTCAATCAAAAATACCAAAACAATTATTGCTGTTAAACGAAATGGGGTACTCGTTCATCAATAACGTCACTAGCAATGTATACTGGACGTATACATAATTCTGTATAAGCAAAAATAAGAGAACGTTTGCGATGATCAGAAAAAATAAAAAATGATGAATAAATTAATATTGTATGGTTTTATTTACACTAATCAGTTAAAAAATATTTTAATATCAGCTATTAACAAATTAGGACTAAAACTACTTTAATATTTAGCCTTGTTCAAAATAAAACTCGCTGTACAATTTATTGATAAATTAGGTTGTACTTTAATTCATCAGCCATCAAGGATCTTTTATAATTGATCACTTTGCTCTGAAAATGGTATTCATTTCGAACACTTCATTTACATCTGATCACCCTCCTTTATTAATCAAAACCTCTCTACTTGTTCCTATTAAACCTCAGCCAACCAACTACTCTTATAAAAACTTTATTGACCACCATTTCAGTAACGCCAAACCTCTTCACTGCCAAATCATTAGCCCTAGCAATGTATTCAATCAATATTCAAAAGCTATTCAATCCTTGTTCAACATATTCATACTCCTCCAAATGTTGGAAACCTACCAACACAGTCATGAACATTCTATCCTGACCCTAAATTTGAATGCAACTATTTTCAGAAAGCAAAATAACGTCTCATCTTTTTTGGACTTACAGAAGGCTTTTGATCAAGAAATTTGAAAAGCCGGAATGATGGGGAAGCTTATAAAGTTATAAATCTACCATTACCACTTCTCCAAGCAGCCGCTCCGAATGAGCTCCCCAATAAGGAATATGATTAATTTGTCCATTCATCACTGACCTACCTTGGCGACCCTATAACACTTACGGAATAGCTGATAGAAAGGAAATAATACAGCCACAGCTCTTTGTCTGAATCCACATGATTTACAATAACTTATCCCTTAATTCTAACCTGTTGTCTAGAAGTACTAGACCATTATTCCTCTACAATGTCTAAATTTTCTCTTAACCCATCAGCTTTCTGATCTATACGACAAGTTTTGTCGTATAATTTGGACTCAAATTATCACCCCGCTAATCTCTGTTCACGTTTAATTCATTCACGTCAGTGTTACATTCTATTTTTTACCTCTTCTGTAAATTGAGATAAATTTGTTCATTTTGAAAAGAAACAATGAATGTACTGTGTCAACTTTTCTGAGATAGTCGTTTAATGAGTTGCTTGACTTTTAAAATAATTTTGCCTGTTAAGCAAAAGATAAAGGTATTGTGAAACTAAAGAAGAAAGTAAAAAGTATTGTTGATTATTCCTTGCAAAATCAACAATCAACTTAATCAACTAAGTAAAGTTAAAATACTTATTCGATAGTCGTCTCTCGTTCCTGATTGTTGTTTTAGGCGCAATCAAGATGCAAACTTCAAAAATATTCTCTTTTGTTTGTAAAGTATGGTGTGAGATGTCTCAGTTTCCAGAACTTTATCCCACACCGTTTGTCAAATAGATTGCATGTCGGAACATCCAGATTAATTAATTCACCAAATACTTTCCCTTGGGATGCAATTGAAGTACTTCAAAAGTCTCATTATAACAGCTCATGCGACATTCCTTCTTAACTCAACTGAATCTACAAAACTGTACAGGTAAGTGGCACTAAAACACGTAAAGAAATAAGTATAGCACTCAAATTTAAAATAAAGAAAAACAAATCATCTTTTAAATCATGAAGATTTTTATTAAATTAAAAAGGTTCGCAATGTAGAGATATTTTTACACTAGGACATATTTTGTTTTGGATATATTTGTAGCTATACATCCTATGAAAAAAAAACAAATCAAAAATTGAATTTTATAAGAAAATACTTTTTACATTTATATCCCGATTGAGACGAAGAGACAGTTATATGCTTGTATCATTATAATACCTATATTCTTTTCTTTATTGAATATGCCACACTCAAGGATACGTTCGTACAAATAGACACTTCTATTTCATTGACTATGTCTACGTTTATCAAACGGAAATATTTTGAAAATCTGGTTATATTAAAACTAATTACTAAAATTCTAATTTTTTACTACCAATGTATTCTCTTGTGCAGATATTTACTGGAATATGTAGTTTTTAATGTATTTACATATATTTTTGTTAAGCATTATTATTATATTAAATAATAATCGTTTGGTGTTTGGTGCTTAAGTCTTTAATATTGAATTTATTTATTTAGATAGGAAACGTTTTTTTAAACTTACTCTTTTTCCATCCGGGTTTCGATAAATGTTTCTAGCATGTAAGCATATATTTCCTCATTTAAATTTCCTTCTAGAAATAAGGGACAAATAAATGCAACTACTGGTGAGTTTTCGTCACTCCAGTAAAGACAGTTATATGTATTTAAATGCCGATTTAAATAAAAAGTGTACTCATCATTAAAGTAAATATTTTTGATGAGCCGAGCTGTCGGGAAGTGTGCACAATTGTTCTGCTCTGATATGTTCAAGCCCAGGAGTAACTGATGACTCCATTGCCTCTAATTAATTTGTTTCTTCTAAATCAAAATAAATTCTCCATATACCTAGCCTTAGGTGTAATAATTTGTTTCTATTGTTTTAAATTGATTATCCTATTTTTCGAAATATTTTCCTCAAGGTAAAAGAATTTATTACCTATTCCTTGTTGAGTTGTTGCATCGCCTTATTTTATTTGAATTTCTTTAGGTTTTTTATAATTTTTTAAACCCATTTCCATAAATCTGACATGGTGTTGCCACATATGTTGGTAATGTATAATATTCTTATACTTATATGAATACTGTGGATTATCTAAAAATCCGTTAAATCCCTGAATGGCCGTAGATTTTGAGGATAACAAAATATGTTAATATATTCGGAGGCGTAAGGGCTAACTTAAGTAAGGAAATGTGTTTCTGGATGGTTGTGTATCACCCACTGAATAAAAAATACATGGACAGTGAATATGAAAAATGCGTTTTTCCTTACTCCCACCAAACGTAAAAAACTACCGTTTAAGAATATATAACACCATACACAGTATTGAAGTTAGAAGTGTGTACATGAGAGAAAAATATAAAACAGGATAACTGAAGTCATTATCAATCCCTTCAAACTTTACAATGCGGCTACATACTAAAATGATTTTAAACGCATACAAATCATCAAAAAACTTTCAACTTTTCCTTTTCTTCAATGTAACTAAAGTCTAATCAGTGGTATACTGTCGTGGATTACGTTTAATGAATATTTCTTTTTTAAAGAAATTGACTTTAAAATAGTAAAGAAAGACAAGTAGCTTATTTTATAATCTGAATATTCTAGGTAAAAAGGAAGGAGTTAAATTTTGCATTAACAAGTAAGGAGAAGCTTCTTGCACTGGTTTTTAAAGAAAGAATTATTAAACTTAGTTCTTAGGAACAAAACTCGTAGATTTAACAATAGAAGAGGCAGTGATCAAAGACGATTCGCCGATTGACAAGTGGAGTAATTTGGTTCACAAATGCTGCAAAATGCTTGCATAGCAGACAGAAATATTTTAATTATTATGAAGCTTGTTCAAAATAAATTACTTATACCTTTTTAGTTTAAAAAGTTTACTATTAAAAAACTAAAGGAAATGTAGATATTCCTTAAGGAAATGCTCCTCACATAGAACCCTAAAACAATGGAAGGGTACGTTAAAAAGTAAGTTTGAAAAATTAAACCAAAAGCTCATATATATTCAAGTGCTAATCCCCATCGATATAGAGGGCAAGGGAGGGACCTCTTTGACTTCGGTGGTTTCCGCCCACCACTGCTCCCTGGAGTTGCCTCTTTTCCGCTGGCTGTTTCCCTTCTTAAACTGCGGACGGGGATTTTCCCGAACCGATAAAATAGGTTGTAACTATTCATTCTTTCTGAGAGTAATGCAGGATATCTCAGGAGTTACCCTGCCGTCTCCTTCTTTAGACTCAAGACCTTCCACCTGCCCGTGCTTAGACCGTTATTTTGGGCTTCTATCAGCTGAAGTAGTTTCTCAGCTGATATGTATCTTTCTGAGCAGGACTGATGGCCGTCTCAACCCGTTTGGGTTTTTGACTCTCTTGGCATTTGTGCTCCAAAGCCGTCCTCCTGTCTGTTTCAGGTGATATTCCCTGCCTTAGGTACCATAGGTACTATCTGAATCCTTCTCCGCTGAGCCCACGTCATAGTGAGTCGTCCCTACCTCCAGGTCCTCCCAGATTAGGAAATGGAGGCAGTTTCGAGGTTGGGGGCTTTTGGAGGGTTTTCCTTTCCTGACCATGGTTGTTCCTACGAGTAGCTAGGGAATGTCGGTCCACTCCGGCAGAGCCTCGCCGCATCCCGGAGTAAGGCTGTATATAAGGGGGTTTCGCCCGGCTCCCCCAGGGGAACGTTCACGACTGCTTATGCCCCAGCGACCATTCATTTTTAAATTTAAGTTGCTTAAATCATGTGTTTTTGCGTTTATTTATTAACATTATATAAAAACATTTTATTCTTTGATCTTTCTGCTGACACTTTCATACTTCCGTTCCAGCGTGAAGACGTTATTTATTGAAGGGCGTATGAATTCTCGACGCAAGAAAACAGGTAAATTTTTGGGACAGGAACTTTCGACGCATGGTTAGAAATATTATGTTTTTATTACAGGAATTTTCGACGCAAGAATTTAGGTACTTTCAGACAGGTAAGTAGCAGGTAATAAAATCATTCGTTCTAGAAACGCAATTTTATTTTTTACATTTTTGTCTTTAATTTTTGCTATTTATTTTTATATAAGTATCTAACCTAACCTAACCTAACCTAACCTAATCAAACCTAACCTAACCTAATACTTTTAGAAAATGTATAATTTTCTAACAATAGCATATCTCTATTACGACAACTTTTAATAATACTCATTTTAACAAAACAACATTAAAACTCACAATTATTAACAAAACTGATGAGAAAATTGTACCTAAGTGTAAGAAATTTACCTGTTAATTATAAAAATATTAAATTGGAAGGTGCAGATTTTATTGGTAATAAAGGGATTAAGGAAATACGTTTTCTGAACATTCTGTGTCGAATATTCATGTTGGATTATGAACTTTTTTCGTTCTAGCAGGTAGTTGGGGTAAAATGCGTCGAGTAAGTATTCGCCCGCCGTTATTGAAACTAGCTCCATAATTTTTTATTGTCGGTTGATTTTGGGTTACTGCTGCTTATTATGTTAAAATTAAGTAGGCGCAAATAACCTTATACACTGTGAATTAGAGGTTATATAATTATTTGTAAATGAAAGTTTATCAATAGCCTATTAACAGTTTTTCAGTAACAAAATGTGTTATATTTATTAGAGAGCATTACAAAATTAACGTATAGTTCAACATTGAGTACAAACCGTAGCAAACAGCCCTATTACAGTTTTTTAAAAAAGGTAATTCATTATTAAAATGGAGTGAAAGAGAAAGAGCGACAGAATTTCATTGTGGGATTAGTAGTGTCCAATGCAATAAGATAAAGTAAAAAAAGGGAGACCAAACCGGTGATTTATGGATCACGAGTGTTTCCAGTAAATTTATCAGGGTACTCAACTTTATGGCTTGCAGAATACTCCATTTCTACACAGATTGGGATACTTTGGGCGTTAAATAATGTGAATACTTGATAGCTTTAGAGTGTCAAAATTTATTTACATAGTTTTGTTTTCACTGTGTTAAGTTTATATAATATAATACAAATATTTTTAAGTTTTGTCTTTTACAAATGTCTTAAATAACAAGAAAATATAAAACATATGTTAAGTAAACTAATTTCCTTTAAAAACTATAGGCTTTGAATGTTTGGTAAAATAGCATTGATGAAAGATTTAAATTAGTGAAAATATTATCTACGTAATATGTTGTCATACCACAGGTGTAAACCAACTACAACCTAAACATTTTTCTTTCTTTAGCATAGTAACGCTTATTTACAAATCGGCCTTCTTAATTCAGAATGTAGCACTCGTCCTTTTTAAGCAAAACTGTCCAAAAACACAAAATATAATTGCGAAAAGATAAAAAGTAAATGGACAATCTATTTGACCTAATCTTTTTCGAAGGTCCAAAAACTCTAGAAAGTTATCATCACCACCGTCGCAATTAATTTTGTTCTGTATCCGAGAAAAGGTCACTAAAACACTTTCATCTATAAACTACACTAATTGCTTTATTACTGCTCCCACTGTAATTGGACAAAATTCTTCTTCATAATCAGCTACCTTGCAGGTCCCAAATTTATAATGCTTTTACAGTGTTTAAAATATTTTATAATTTTTACAGACATCATCGTACAAACTACAAATTTTTCATATTAGTATATAAATATACAGTGCTAGCCAAAAGAACCCTCCCCACTCGTATCTTTTGAACGACAATACTTATAGTAGTGAAATTTGGGGATAGTAAATAAACGTACTAATTTTGTTTGGATTTAAGCTGATTTTGATGATTATATTTAATATATACTAAAACTGTAGTTCCGCATTTAATTAATAAATATTCTAACGTCTGCCTCTGGTTAATTGTCAAAAAAGTAGACTTTAATATCAGAGAACAAAGTAACAACAAGAAGAAATATTTTCTTTAAAAAACTTAAAATCGAAATCAATATAACTATTAAGATATTTGTAAAATATCTCCAAAAAATTAGCCTTAACTACTTATCAACATCAAGTACCTAGTTACAAACAAACAAAATGTAATTTCAATATGTCAATCTGACGAAACAGCTGTAATTGAATTTTAAAGCGAATTTTTCGAATAAATAGTGGAAGTTTAGTTTAACCGTTCAGTAATTTATTGTTCTTAAAAATCAAAATTAATACAAAGTGTGACCACGTTGGTTTATTACTGCTCTACATCTTTGTTTCATAGACAATAAGATTATAAATATCACTTTGAGGTATACTTTGCTCTCAGAAGCTCTCGGTACATAAACCCTTGACCCGGTACATATTTGGAGTGATCCTATGTGGATGCATACCTATCCCATACATGCTCAATAAGACTAATGTCCGGAGAATGTGCTGGCCAACCAGTTGGTGACAATGTGTGCATTATGTGGAATATCATGCATTAAGCGGAAGTTTTCACCAACTGTGCCTACAAACTAATGCACAATAGGACAAGGACGATTCAGGAAAAGACGCAGTCGATCCTGCCTCCTATAATTATTCCACCCCATACCATAATTAAGCCACCTCTGTATCTGCTCACTTCCTGAACCTTTGTTAGTCGTTCTACATTTCCAGATCGTCGCCATATTTTTATTCGGCACTGAATAAAACTGTAGCCCAATCTTGAGTAGCCCAATTCTGAAATTATTGATTTATATATATATATATATATATATATATATATATATATATATAAAACTAGTAGATATTATTGGGGTATGCAGCAAAGTAAAAGAAGACTCTTTAAAGGTTTTCCAGGCTTTCGGAATTATTTATTTCCATCATCAGGGAAACTACAAATGATTACACTTAGTTTGACAAAATTGTACTAAAACTAATGATTCTACTTACAACTTAGATGAGATTGATTACTGTGATGAATAAAATATCTACTATGAGACACATAGTCACTGATTATATAGATTATATATATTATATTCTCATATACATACCTAGATAATGGAAATAAATTTTCCGAAAGCTCGGTAAAAAGTATAAAGAGTTTACTTTTTCTAATTGCTGTACTCCCCAATATTTCTGGTTTAATATTATATTATATATATTTTGTAAGTTACCAAAGCAAAAACGAAAGGAATATATAGTAACTAGCAAGGAAATACAACGAATAAGAAGAAGAAATTCCTCTCAAATAAAAGAAATAATGGAGAAACCAAAGAATAATAAGAACCCATAAATGGTTAGGTTTTATGTGCAGAGTCGATAAACGCCCCTTTCAATGCGACCTGAAAACTGTAGTCACCCCTAGGCTACAACTGTTCTATCAGTTCTATTCCTCTAATGTAGCTCTTCAAAGTTATTGGGGACATTTCTTTGAAGTCCTTGGGCTCAAGTTAACTGTTAGTATTTGCTTCAGCATGACAGAATCTGCACATTTCACTCTCATGTGTAGGGTACTAGTAAGAATGTCATTAAAGTAGTTTATTTGGGAACTAAGTATTGGTGTATATGGCAGGGAGTGTACAATACAATAATTTTAGTATTAAGCATTATATTGGGCGAAATTAAAAACGTATTCGGATTTGTGAATACATTAAAAGAGTGAAAAATCGTGGTTAATTCTCTCTATACCAATTAATTTCAATGTGACAGATATAATACCTAAGTATTTTATATTTGAATGCGTATTACCCTGTATAACAAGCTGTTTTGAAAATAATTTAAAAGTAAATATTAAAGGCGTAGCTTCCTTTTTTTTTACCTTTAACGCAGCTCGCGTTATCAAACGCTACTCGACAAAGTTACATCTTTTATAAAGCCCAATAATTACTTACCTGACTCCCTTTCCATTCCTTTTCGCATATATACTGAACAAAGTGCTTCACGTCCTTCACTTCCAGTCAGTTGATTATCCTTTCGAGGATGAGAATGCGAGGATAAGGAAGAGCGCCAGGCCGACAGGAAATGTGGGCGTATCTATTGACACTTTTCTAGTAGCCAATGGGAACAGGTCAACTGTTACCTTGGTTACCATCTTTGTCCTTACTTGTGATAAAACTCGACTTGTTCCTTTTTTCTTGTGCTTATATCTCTTATATCTAAAGACGGATCAGACGGATTCACACAAAAAGCTAGCAAGACACAGAGTTATTGACGGCGACGACTAACATAAGACTTTTTGCTGATAATACCACCGGCTTGAGCCTAAAGGGCTAGATACGATCTACCTATCGCCAAATTCAAATGAGATTTCCTCCGTTTCTAAATCCGACCGAATAAACCTTTTGACAGTGGCGTCGCCCCACAAATTACAAATACTTTTTCCCATTACCTAACAATATGTCGTTATAAATTAACTTAATTATAAAATCATTTCCCACAAATTTTGGATAATTCACAATAACACAGATGAAAATGTATTTTAAGTATTTGTTTAAAAAAAACATTTTGGTTCAAATATTACCACTGAAACACCCCGAAAACTTCACTATTTCGCAAAGGTTTTTAGTTTGAAAATTGATAATTATTAAATATTTCGTATAAAATATATAAAAATGAGTACCTAATCATGAAAATAAGGTCGATTTTCGCATTCATTTTTACTGTCACTGATTTTTTAAGACATTAACTCTCATAGTAGTAAAATTAAAACACTTCACCTATTCAACCATTTGTGGCCAACAAATTTGTGAGTTAAATTCTATCAAATACCTATCTTTATTTAAAGTCGATAACTCAGTGATGAGTATCTAAATGGGAGGGTTATCCATAAGATGAATGACATTGTTTTTGAAAAACTCAAGAATCCGATATAACCTAGCTAATTTGTAGGTAGTACTAAGATCAATTAAATGTCCGTTTTGAAATGAATAGAGGACCCTTGTCCAATTAAAAGTAATCAAACTACAGTTTTATGCAAAGTCTTGTGGCTATATAGATACCTGCTGAATATAGGCTTGGGTTTTGATATGTTGGCTTGGTAATTAATTGTGTTGTAAAAATGTACCTATTATTGTCCTAATTAAATTTATTGAACTAACCCTTACTCTGTGGAAGTCCATCTCACTATGAATAATAAACAACTATTCGTTTTCCTGTTTTAACTGCACTCTCTACTATAATTATTACTAATTTTAAAGGTTACTAATTTTTCAGATTATTTTAAATTTTTTAACTCGATTAATAGTTTTATTGATTTATGTAGAATGTTTATAAATATCTTTTTGTTAATCACTTTTTAAATAATAGAATGTATTTATTATTAAACTTTTAATAAATGATTTATTGAAATTTCTCAAAATAACTGATTCTTTACTGCTCCTATTACTTTAGTCTCTTTAATTTAGGTAACTAGAGGCCTAATCACGAATTCCAAATAATCTAGATGTTCCAAAGTGATCCAGTAATAACAACATTTTTTTAAATAAAGATCAAATATCCTTTATTTTATAAAATTCAATCTTTTTTAGGTAAGATCTAGGAGAAGTATGTTATGGAGTATGTTGTAGGTTCCTTTTTACATGGGGATCCATTAAAATTCTAAAGAGTCTCTATCAGGTGTTGAAGAAATTTTCATTTTGTAAAAATATATTACCAATTTTATAGTTTATAGTTTTTTATTATTATAGATTAGATATTTAATTTATAAGAATTTTGTTGTAGAATTTTTTTTCGATCATTTCAAAATATTATAGATACTTTTTTTAAACATTTCAAATAGAAAATTGAAAAATAAAATACACCAACATTTGTTATAATGGCTTTGATCGGGTTGGAACGATTATAAATATCTTCCAAATAAATTAAATTCTAGTACCATTGCATTGTTTAAGATTATGTGAGCAGCGAGAACATAATATGTTTTTAATTGATCAATATATAACCCTTATATTTTTACCAGAAAATTTATCCTAATTACCTCTATAATCCAATGGCATTAGTTTAAACTTGACCTTAAAATATATCAATTAAAGTGTGGTGTTGGTTTTAAATTGGTAGAATAAAATTTCACCTCTTCGACCAACAAAACTTTCAATTTAAATTTTATTTGTTTTGCTGTTTACTCATCTGTCATTAATAAGACATTTGACACCAGAACCCTAAAATTGGTTTTTATCTTAATTTATTTGATGACTTATACGACTACTGTGGAGAAAAGGAAAGCCTAGAAAACTTACTATTTGAGCGTAAAAAAATAAGACATAGAAACCTGATTAAGGCCAATATACCCTGATAAATAAACCTACAGTGCTCTATAGCAAAGGTTTACCTCAGACTCTCTATCCAATTTCTAAAAAATACCCAAAACTCGTATAAACAAAAAATGTCCTGATCGACCCCTGGGCGAGAAGTATATGTACATGTTCTACCTTTTATAATCAACTTTATATTTATTGAGTCTGGCTGAATGACATGTCATCATTTTACGATTTTTCGTCCTTTCTAGAACGACATAGAACATTCTCGTAAACGATAAAACGTTTCAATAAATTTCAGAAGCTGCCAACACAAAAGAAAAGAAGATTCTAACCTAATATCTATCAAACTAACAACAATCACCAAAATTATTTATCAACAGATTTTATTTGTAGCCAAACGAACATCTTACAGAACTTTTGTCGGTATAATTTATAAACTTAATAATTTAACGTTTCGAGCCTCTTTCCACTATTTGTAGTCTAACTTTTTTTTCATCAATATCGTTGGAAATGAAAATGTTGCAAAATGTTATCAGGTAAAGTATACCTACTAAAATGATACGTTTTAATCATTTACTATTAGTCTTCACAGAATGTGTGTTATATTTAAAATAGTTATTTTTATATAATTTGATAAAGATTTGAGCTTTTTAAAAGTTTTGTTATAATTATCTTTATTAAGATTTTCTAAATTTTGTTTGTTCTTGTAAGATGCCTCAAAAAATAATAAAACATACAACACGCTATACAGTAAGTTATTGTTTCTTATTTCAACATAACAATTGATGTCAATTAAAAGGTCAATTCATGTAATACATTGGGAATAGAATAAGTTCAGTGATTACGTCATTCCATTACAACAGTTTCTAATTTGTTTGGTTAGGATTGAACAAATTTACTTATGAATACATTTCATGATAGATACAAGACATAGTGCAGTGTTCGAGTATCAATTATCACTCAAATTACCTATATAATGTTCTTCTTTGGTCGTCAATAGTCTTAGGAGAATTGAAATATTTTATCATTAAATTCATTCATTAAATTATTGTTCAACGAAAACCTAACTAAAAAATCTTTTAGATGTTTTAAAAACTTGAATAAAAGTTAACCAGATATTTTAATATTAACAATTCTTTAAAAAAGTCTTATGCTTATTGAATAACAAATATATGTTTGTAAAAGGAAATGAACTTTTTATCGGGATAACCTTTGACATAGACTACAAAGAACTGAGTTTGGTTGATTGACACGTTTCATTTTACCCTGTTTTTTATTAAAATTCATCTCGATTGGAAAAAAAATCAATGCTGGGTAACAGTTTAAAATTAAAGCGGATGCGCCGTCAATAGTATTCCTTTCAATTGTGATTGTATCTTCTAATATCTGTCTTGCTACTTTCAATACATTTGATTTTATGATATATACTTTTGTCCCAAATAAAATATTTTTTATAACTGTCAATATAAGTAAATATTTCAATTGTTATAAAGATTTCATTGTAATTCTATATACTATGACAAATAATTTAATATTTTTAATTAACGATTAATTTGTTCTATCGCTTTACTCGTTTAACATTCTCGGTTGTTCTGATTTTTTTATTAACCTCTTTCTTTAATGCAAAAACGTATTATTTTCTATTTCTAGTCATTATATTTCTTCCGAAAAACACTGTTCTGTTGTTGATTGTAATTTAGTTGCTCAGGTGCGGCTTCATAATCTGGTAGTATCTATAAAGTAAAAAGGCAAGAGCACTTACCATGGGGTTTGAATCCCATTAAAAGAGAGGATCTTATCCAAATGAAGTTCACAGGTTGCGCATTTAAACGTATTTTAAAGAATTATTATCTTCTTAAATTTCAAAAGTGACCATCATAGAATATAATAGTAAACATTTTATTATTAAGTTGGAAAATAATAATTAACATAAGCGACTAGGTTCAGCGTATATGGCCATCATCAGAATGGGTAAAACAAAGTAATTGTCAAATAATTAATATATATTTACATTGTTACTTCAAAATTACCCAATACAATAAAGTAGGCACTCTTCTATAACGCTTCTATAACGACATTTTTTTGAGTGACAACGAAATTAATAAGGCTGTAAAGTAAAGGAGAATTGATAGTGACATGAATATATATTACCTTAGAGCTAATCATTTAATGGCATATGGTAAGTAACGCCATTTACGCCATTTGTTGACACCTTCTAGACTTCCGATGCAATATTTCGATCTCTGATATATTTATAATTAATTTTGATCCCTGAGAAACGTCAAAAAACCATATATTTGGAGTAACTTCATCGATAAGTGTGTGTTTTATGTCAAGACACAATTGGGAATTGGTTCCTGGTCAAAATGGTCAAATTTGGATTTGATGTTTTCAGTGGACACAAAGTTCAATTTTGCTTATTTTAGCTTCTGCGGATTTCCAAAGCTCCACGGATTCACCATTATTTACCAACAAGTGGTAATTTTGGAAAGTTTAGTATTTGCTGCGTTAAAAAAGTCCCCTCTTATGTTTTCGAGGTAATCCAATCCAATATTCACAGTTGACATCTATCAAACAACCAGAAATAACTAACTGTAACATAGCATGTAACATTCATATAGTACGATATGTACATTTGCGTTACCCTTAAAAAATAGCCACATAAAGTTCAAGTTATAAGGCAGAACTTTTAACGTATAGGCGGGGTTGCTACGAGCCAAAAGAATGTGGCTCAGCTGCATTCAACTGGCGAAATAAGTTGTGAAGCGAACAACTGGAGTAATTAATACATAAACACCCTAGTAGCAACTAAATGAATTATAAACTTATTAAGAAAATTTTACTGGATTTCAACATCAACGTGGTATCTGTGATGAAAATATAAATATTCGTTGGTTGCTTTAGTTTAAACACTATTAGAGAATACTTAAAATTTCCATTAAACTACTTTTAACTTTCCTTAATAATTTTAACAGTATAATTAGGCTTATTCTCTGCTTAATTAAATACACACCAACTTAATACTAAGGATTTTCCATAATTTAGTTAGTAATTCTCTTGTCTGGGTTTCAATCAATTTAGTTATTTCAGAACAACTTTGTAATTTTTAGCCTTTTTGGCTAACATCATCATTTATTTTTTTCCATTTACTTCACTAATAGTCTTTTGGGCAAATATTTAAACTATAAACATTACTTTTTCGTAATCGTAATAAAGGTAGGTAACCCATAAACTAAACAAAAGGGAATATGCAAAGTATTTTAGGTTCTTAATTTTTACTTGATGAGTATCATTTTATTTAGTTCTAATTAAAATTATTCTTTATACAAAAGTTTCATTTTAATAATAACAATGTTTAAAATCCATAATTTTTAGAATTAATAAAGGTACTTAACAATACTCATAATACTCTCTTGTGAATTAACGTTGAAATTGCAATTACTTTGAATGAATATGCTTAGGGTGATGATTGTGGGTGGCCGGCAACAAGGAAAATCGTAAGGGAGCGTAAAAATACACATTTCTTCAATTCAAATAAATTTACGAAGACGAGGCGGTAGATGACATGTGACAATTTGGTGGCTGTTGGGCTTCTTAAGAGCCTGTCACTTTTAATTCAGATTGTCTCGATAAAAAAGAAAAAGAAAAATAAACACCACTCTCCAACTTTTTTGGAGAACTTAACTAAACCCACTGCGTATTGCTGTGGATTTATCTCAACGTATTTTTGACTTTTGTTTTATTGACGTATACAATATTTTTCTAGCTATACAATACATGCATTAATATTGAACAAATAAAGGTAATGACTATATATATTTTTTCCTAGAATTTGGGATTATATATATTTAATGCAGCCGAAAATAACATATAAACTACAATATTACTCAAGTAACTATCACCACCTTAATATTTTATAAATTATAAGAGTGCCCAATACAAACTGTTTTTGATATTTTGTACTAACCCTTACTCTGTGGAAATTCATCTTACTCAGAACATTAAACACCGAAACGTTTGAACAAATCTTCCGCGTTTATTTAAAAAAATAGCTATTTTAATTCAATGACAGCTATTTCGATAAGCTATCATTATCCGATTGACATATTGAAGTAACATTTTGTTTTATGATGTTGATTGAGTAGTGTTAAGTCTAGACCAAGTATAGACGTTCATCTATATATATATATTTATATAATGGGAATGTTTTTGGGGATGTGGCAATAAAACCAAAATAAAACCTTTTATCCCCAAAAACATTCTACATTGCACTGTATAAGTAATCCAGATAAAAAACAAAATTAAAATGATAATTTTGTTTCGTTAATTTGGGTATGATGTGTATAAAAATGATTATTGTGTAAATTATTAAATCACTTCATGTTAATAGAAGCTGCTAGTGGAATATAACCCCAAAATCAACTAATAATTTTCATTTAATTACTAAAATGCAAAGACGGATATATAATTCGAAACATACAAGAAATAAATACCGGTGGTATGTTTACTCTTCATTAATTAAGATAACATCGAAAATCCTTTGTCTAAGATGAAATACTGGTCAAATAATGACTGTTTAGACAAATATAGACGGTGTAAATACGTATTAAAATCAATATAGTTACGGTGGTTATATACTGCAAACATACTATTAGTAATCAAATACTCTAAGACATAGACTGTCCAAATTGTAATGCTGCGGGTATAACATACCCAGGTCATAATAATGCCTTTTGTATACTGATGACGGATTTTCTTGAATAGCTAGAATTTGGAAGACGCATCTATCGGATTAGCTAAGCAGAAACCAGATGAGCAGAAAAATATCAGAGTAGGTTTCCATTATTGAACGGTTTACTTTGATGAATGCTTTATTTTTTATTTGCATACGTTGCATACAAAGATTTACCAGGAATATAATTGCATATTTGTACTTATTTTAATAAAAAATATATCAAAATTAATCTTTTGCAGCTAGTAAGGTAGTAGCTTTAGTATTGTTATGCCTTATTTCTTTAAAACTGTATCTCTATCAAAGTAAGGGTAAATACATTTCTTTATCTATTGCTATATTGAGTAGTATGTACTCTTTAATTTTTTAATTTGTTAATTTATTTTATACACCCATTTCTTGACCTTCTCTACAAGTACAAATGATCTAAAATCCACTTTTTTCTCATTTTTTTTTTAACCGTAGGTATATATAGGTACCTACATTATTTTCTTATTTAACTTGTTTCACATCCGTTCACTAACAATGTTTGCCTCAAAATATTAAAAATGGTTTCTACTGGCCAGTTTGTTGACCTATTTATTCTTCCTGCTATTTGCTAATTTTCTATTAAAGGTATTTTTCTTCCAGAATATGTATAGATTTTTCTGTAAAATGAATTTTGTTTTTATTCATACTGTACTTTTAACGCATCATAGTGAGACCAACGTATTATACGTCTCGTTTAAATAATACAAGATTTAATTTTTTATTTATTTATGGGAGTTTAATTGAACATGACTGATTATTTTATTCAAACAATTTAGTTTGGTTTGGGTTAATCGATTAAGTCAAATTTTTAGTCAGTGACTAATATTAACTCAGTTCAATGGACTCTGACAGTTCAGCCTAAAGTATTAAAAACACCAAATTATGAAAGCTTTAAGACATATTAAAAATGATTATTATGAATTATTTGTATCATTTCTTTGTTTTCCAATAATTATCCAATAACTTGTTTCTACTTGTGAACAAACAGATATTTTACCTAGCAAAAAATATGCTCTTCCCGTGGTTATTAGTATTATTGTACCTAACGATTTAGACTATGAAATAGGACACTACCAACTTTCATGACTAAATTCTAGAATGTTCCAGAAGATTGGTAGTCTAGAATATTCTGGAAGGGTAAATTATATGAAAAGCAAGAACGGTTTTGAAAGGTCACGTTTTTCACATAAATATTTTTTTAGCAATAATTTTTTTATACATAGATAATAGTTGAAAAGAAAATATTTACTAATATACTATACAAATAATTTTTTGATATTTGAATACAATACAATTATTATACAATGTTACACTACTTAGAGGACACTACAACTAGGTTTTTAATTTGATTTTGTTTGCTAATTAGATATTTTCCTCCAAGGAATAATACTGCGTAAAATCTGTCATTATGTATTGGTTACACTGGAATCGGAAAATTGAGTTGTTTCGGGAAACATCCCAAAGGGATGGGGAGTGGCTATATAATATGTAATATTTTATATCCCAATATATGATAGATGTATTATATTAATTCCATGTAAACTATTATATTTTTTAGCTTGTACATTATTTTATGTTTTAAATAAAACATGGAGATTCCTAATACTATTTATTCTGTTTATAAATTTATTCAAAAAACCAAGTACATTTCTCCTGTCCATAATTTATTATGATTTAGATTTTAAATACATATTTATCATTTTACAACATAAAATATCATCCAATAAAATAATCAAGTAAATGCATGCCACATAGACGCATATCGACAAGATGCCATGAACCCTGTATCACTTACGGACAATAAAACGGTCTCTTAAAAAACATTCTAATAAAAATAGTTTTTCACAACATTTACTGTGGTTTTGATTTATTTGAGATAAAGCAAGTCCCTTTCTTTCTCAGAACCAAATATGCTGGAACTTAAATGCTTATTAGGGTCACAAACAGGAGGGGAAGAATAATTTATACAAGTCTATATAAGAAATTTCTGGAGCCATATCTTTTACATTTTAATGTTTTACGGCCTATTTCAGATAGGCTACACAGTAAAGATATGTTTTTTTGGGAGCAATTAATCAGATTACTCGTTTTCTTATTAATAAAATAAGGATTTTTTTTCTTGGGCTTGATAAGATTTTTACAGGATGGACTGTCGGTAAAAATATAAACATGGATAAAACTGGGTAAAAATAGTTTTGTATTTATTTATTCTAGTACCAACAGACATTGTCTCTTTAAAATGTCTTACGTAGGTAGAATTACATTGTAGCTATTGAAAAAAATTAAAATCGGAATTGATTCCGGATTTGGCGGTATAGATACCTGAAAAATGCATTTAATATTACATTTGTATCCTTTTGCTGTGTGGCAGAAATACTTCAACCTTATTTCAAATAACAAATAGCAACGCATTAGACTAATTTCTAAACTGCTTCAGAGTCTTTTAAAATCAACATCGTTTGTTTGTTTTATTTTTTTTTTAATGGTGCATTTTCCTTTGTGATAAAAAAACTTACAATAGAACAGTGTAATACACAACAAAATAATGACACATACGCGTTATTTTTCCTTCATTCCTTGTCAACAAAAAAAAATTACAAGCGCTATGTTGAAACAAAAAATGTCAATTTAGAACTACTTTATGTCTTCATAACTAAAATGTCACTATTCGTTATCCTTACAGTTTCTTTTTTAATATTTTAAAATAATCTGCATACAGAAGACTGCATCAGAAGAAGAAGAAAGGAGAAAAAAACTAATTTATTTTTCAATACAGTTACCTACTACTTTTATACACTTGGTATAAATATAGATGTTAAAATATTTGAAACTCTTAAAAAAATTTTAAATTTTTATGGTGTTAGATCATTAATCAATAACAATAAGATTTGTAACTTAAATATAAAATTATATAATTCAGCAGCATCTATCTTATTAATCTCAAGTAAATAGTACGTAGGATAAAATAGAATTTAGCCTGTGAGAACCATAAAATCTCCAAACTTCATTAATAACAATATGTCAGTTTAGCTGTAACCTGGCAACTGTCACTTCCTACCGTATGTTCGACACAATTGAAAACCATTAGCAAATCACACCGAAATTATAACAATTTGTAAAATTCTATAATAGTGAGAACGGTAAATAGTTGTGTTTACAGTTAAATGGTCCAGTGATTTTAATTGAATATAAATAAATAATGGAGTTTTGGATATGTTACAATAGATCTACAAAAACGACAATTTATCATGGATTTTAAGACGTAATGTGCGTAACTTAATAATTTGTTAACAACTTAGATTTATAGACATCTTTCATTATTTGCACAGATGTGTGGAAGAAGAAGTGAATAAAATAAACAAAATAACAGAATAAAATAATGTCAATTAACAGAGATTCATTATTAATATAAATAATAGACACTAAAGTAAAAGAGGATATAATACAAAATGAGGAAAGTGGAAACAAGAACAAGTGAGAGGTACGTTATGTTATGATTCTCCCTTTTGGATTTAATATTTCTAACAAGTAAGTGATGAATTCCAACGCGTTATTAATTACAACCCAAACAAAGTTTCTTTGGCTTTTATGTCTCCCCGAATAACACGTACCAGTCTTCTGAACTTGTTGAATAAGATTACTACTAAACCGAACATATTTCTTTTTCTAATGATTCACCCTTTTGTACCACTAAACTACATGCTTATTATTTTTTTAGTAGATACTAATAGTTGTTCCTCCTGTATTTTTCTTATTATTTTGCTTGTTTATCCTTTTTTATCCACTTATAAAGGGTAAATGACAGAAGCATATTTTAAGTGTTAATTACAAACTTGCTGTTAAATAATAATCAATTAAGTATTCATAATATTATTATATTTTAACTCATTACTTCAGATAAGCCTCGGCTAATGAAGTATATATAATGCTCCTTTAGGCTTTATTTCTTTTGATTCATCCCTCAACTCATATTATCAAAAACTCTAAAAGGCAACCTATGACTTTTTGAGGAAAAAGTTCAATACTTGAATCAAACTCAAATACTATTCACAATCATGAAGGTCTAATGGGAAACGCCATAGGCGTATCAATAGTGTTTTAGTCTCAGAGTAATAAGTAAACATAGAGTAGGCATATTCCCTACTACTTGTCGTCGAGACAGATTTGTTTACCAGCAGAGCATTGCCAGACGTTGTGTTTTGTAAGTACAAAGTAGAAAACAAAAACGTAATAATATAATTTACAATAATTTTATTTTACTTTTAAGAGAAGATTTTTATTCAGAGAAAATATTCTTTAATACATTTTAATATTCACTTTCTTACCGTTCTTTAATACTGATAAAAAAGCTCTAGACCAATTGTATCAAATACCCACACCGAAAATTTGGCATCAGTGCCTTTGTTTGTCTAGAGGTGATTAGCGCTTTGTTCGATTTTTCCTGAATTTTTGTGTATTGGGGAGTTGGAAATCATATCAGCCTACAAAAGACCACGAGATCAACTACACGAAGAAGATATAGAAGTTCTTTTACTAGATCGAAATCAAGCAGTGATGATGGGAGATCTGAATGCCAAGTCCAAGACCTGGAACAGCACCTGCACAAATACAGCAGGAAGGAAGCTAGAAAACTTCGCAGACAGAAGACCGGAACTATTCATCATTGGACCACCAGGACCAACGCATACACCACACATAGGACGAGCAGATGTATTGGGCATAGCACTACTAAAAGACATAACAGTAGACTGGGAAATAGAAAACAGCGAAGGAGGAACAGACCACGAACCAGTTAATCTCACAATAGGAGAAGGAAGAAGGAATATACAAAAAACAATAAAGAAAACCAACTGGGAAAAATTCAGAGCAAGAACAGGCCAGCTGATAGGACCAATTCCCCATATAACAAAGAGCGAAGAACTAGAAATGCAACTCAGCCAATTCACGGAAACACTAAAACAAGCGATAGAAGAAAGCACGACAACCAAAAACGTAGAAGGATACAATAGGTTTTCAAACATCAGTGACAACCTAAGAGAGCTCATCAGGGTGAAAAACAGAGCAAGAAGCAAACAGACTACATGAGGAAGTAAAGGAACACAGATCCAAGGACTGGGACAGAAGATTAGAAGAACTGGACCCAAATACACCAGGATTATGGAACCTCGCCAAGATACTACGACAAGACAAAAAGGACATTCCCCCAATCCACGGAGACAACGGAGTCGTATTCACGGATGAAGAAAAAGCCGAAGCCTTAAGGAGAACTATGGAGCGCCAATTCACCCTGAATGAGCACCCAGACGAAGACATGGACTTCACAGATCAAGTAGAAGACGAAATCGAAGACTTCGACGAAGAAATAGTAAACGGAAACTTGGGATTCACAACACCAGAAGAAGTAGCCTACATAATAAAAGGAAGGAAAGCCAGAAAAGCACCTGGATCCGACGGCATCAACAACAATGCACTGAAGCACTTACCAAGAAAAGGGATAGTATTTCTGACAGCAATCATAAATGGAATATTAAGAACAAAACACTTCCCGGACCAATGGAAGGAAGCCGCAATAGTGATGCTAAGGAAATCAGGTCCCAAGTTTCCACAAAACTACAGACCCATCAGTCTACTACCAGCGATGAGCAAAATAGCCGAGAGAGTCATCCTCAAGAAGCTAAACGAAGAAACCGAAGCAATAGGAATACTGCCACAAGAACAGTTCGGATTCAGAAAAGAACACAGCGCACAGTACTTAAAATTGTAGAATACACAACAGAAGGATACAACAGAAATCAATCTACTGGAGCCATCTTCCTGGACATCAGCAAAGCCTTCGACCGAGTATGGCACGAGGGACTGATATACAAGATGAGAGAAGCAGGATACACCAGAGAACTGACGAAACTACTACTCAGCAATCTGAAAAATAGAAGATTCAGGATAAGGATAGGAAACGAAAAATCCGAAATAGGAACAACAAAAGCCGGAGTACCACAAGGAGCAGTCCTCTCACCAGTGCTTTACAACATATACACGGCAGACATTCCAAAGACAGACAACACGATGGCTCTCTACGCAGATGACACGGCTATCGTTGCAAGAAGCACTCAACCAAGTATGGCGACAAGAAGACTCCGACAGGCTATGGAGCAAATAGACGAATTGTGTACAACATGGAAAATCCAAATACACCCGGAGAAAACCCAAGCAGTCTACTTTACCAAAAGAAGGAAAAAACCAGAAGAAAACATTAACATAGGAGGAGAAGAGATCCAATGGAAAAACAAGGCCAAATACCTAGAAGTGATACTGGACAAAGGACTAACTTTCAAAGAACATGTGGAAAACATCAAAAAGAAGGCAAAAAAAGCAAAAGGAAGACTAGCCGGACTCATAGGAAGAAAATCCAAACTAGCACTGAAGACAAAGATACATCTTATAAACGCAATCATTATTCCGATCATGTTGTACGCCTCCGTAGCCTGGGGACACACAGCCAAAACCTACAAAAAGAAGATACAAGCACAGCAGAACATCTGCCTTAGGCAAGCAGCATGGGGCAAGCAGCCCCATGGTACATAAGAAATATACAACTATACAGGGAACTAGACCAGGAGAAGACAGAAGAAATCATGAAAGCCAGAGCCAGAAGAAGATTTGAAGAACTCAGGACACACCCGAACACAGCACTTAGGGAATTAACAAACTACACAGCAGAGGACTACAGGAGACATCCTAGACCAAGGAAACAGCTGGACAACTAAGAAGAAACAACATCTGTCAAGAAGCAGACAGAAGAAGAACCACCTATAAAAGACTCTGTCCATCCTTAGGGAGATGCGTAGATTCTTGAGTAGGGACAGCTTTAACAAGTGGATCCACTCTCTAAGGTTACCTTTAGCCGCAGTTCGTCGACCAAGGCCTAACTTTTCAGAGGCAGCGAAAAGCACACACTCTTGAACGCCTAAAAAGAAGACAGGAGGTACCATATTTCACTCACAAAGTTACTAATATCGAAATTTCAAATATATTTTTAAATATATTTACTTTTTTAAAGATACGCCTATGACGAAAACCAAGTAGTGTTTTGCAAATGGTTCTAAATCTTTAATTAAAACTCCACAGAGTCAATGGAACTTTTTGAAAACGACCCTTCTATCTCGTATGTTGTGCGGACATATGAATACGTTTGTGTTTAGACCGCGGCGTATTCTGTGCAAACACACCGACAAACCCCAATACGAGTATTCACTAATCCATCACTAATCTATTGCCATTGTCATTCACTCGTGGGCCACCACATACTATCCTGCTGTCTTTTCAGTTGCACTTCTTTTTTCTCCTTTTTTATAATTACACCGTCGGTTAAACTCTCCATAAAACGGTTATTTTAACCATTGTATCTATCTCAGGATCTAATTAAATTGGACAAGTAAAACTATTACTTCAATTCACAAAAGTTTATCTAAAAACAGAATCTGTCACACTATTTAAATAAAATAATACTTTAATTTGGTCTGGTTATACCTATTATCATTTTCCAATCATTTGGATATTATAACACTACTCTTCTCACCTTTCTTTGCTTAATGCTAACAATCAACTGATTAAGAATTTGCGTTTTAGGAAAATATTCCTGGGTAATGATTATTAACTAAGCTTTTCTATAATAATATCTACTAAAAGTTTTTCCAAAAACCTATCTGCCATTCAGTACCTTTCTTTTGGAGCATTGCATTCCTTTTAGCTCTCCGAATTTCCTTATTGTACTGTGTGAGTGAGTTGTTCTTTAAATACCCACTGAGATATTTCTTGTACCCCTACCAAATCGCATTTTTCGGATTTTTGTGAGTCGACGCAGGGAAGCTATAATGAACCCTATCTATCTCTGATCTGAATAAGATATTTTTTAAGGAACTTAAAAACATAAGGGTCGTATCAAAATAGACTTTAAGGTTAGGTGTCCAAAGGAAAATATCCCAGGCCCTTAACGCAAGAAGAATTTATAAAGGAAGCTAGTAAGTAAAAAGATGAAATAAATCATCTTTTTACTTACTTCTGAAAATCTATACTATTATGAAGCTGATTTGTTTAATAAAAGTTGTAAGAAAAATAGTGTACATTCCTTTGGCAAGTTTGATTTTTTACACTACTCTGCGTGCTCCTGGTGCTACAATATTTTCCACTCATGTGAAAAATGTTACTTTCCACCCTAGTAAGATTGAGCGTTTCCAAGTCTTTAGTATAGCACCATAGAGTTCTTGAGTTCTTTTAATTACTTTTTACTATATTTACTCTTACTGAGCATCATTTTCCTAAAATAGCTTTTTAATTTTTTTTTAAAGCGGTCGAAACTAGCTAGTCAGTAATAATATCTTGGCAGATTCATAATCAGATTCACCATAACCTTTAGAGATCCAATACATAAATCTTAATAAACTCCTATGACAACTCCTCCCATCCCTCCTATATGTAAACAAACTTGTTTTATTTCCCTTACTTCTGATAAAGTCTAATTATTTTAATACTTATTCCTAATTAAACACTTATATTTTTAGAAATTTTACGTACATACCTACTGTTTCTTCATCTTTAATTTTAATTCTATTGGAACTGGTATTTGTAATATTATATTTCATTTATTAAAGCTATTCCATTTACTTTATTTAAATAATGAAATACGTATTGTTAAAATAAAATTATAAAAAATATTCATAAAGATCGAATTCTCTTGGGTTAAAGGATACGTCACTTGTCTGACATCGGATAATTACAAGTTTCACCAATGGCGTTCCTCTTTTCGGGTATTTTATTTAGTTATTATTTATTTCATACGGTGCTTAATACCCGGCATTTCTGTTTAAAATATCATTAAAAACTTACCTTAAAACTCTGATGTAACATTTTAAAATGGTGTATATATCATAATAAAACTTACTAATAAAAAATGGATTTATATGGTTCGCACTGACTACTTAGGTTTACAATTTTTAGGGTAATTGCAAATAGTTCAATTGACGGACATTTTGGCATTTTTTAACATTGCCGTCTTCTATATATCGTAGAAAAGTATTTATAAAAACCTAAATTTTAGAGGACACAATGATACTATCTCTACATTATTACCATACTTTATTTGCTAATTTTTTTGACCAATATGGGATTAGTTACATACTCATTATAATTTGAAAATGGGCTAAAAAGATTCAAAATTTTTCTGTTCCATAAATCACCAAAATGAAGAACTGAAATGGAGATTGCTTAACAGCAAAGGCATAGAGAATTTAAAACCATTGTACATAAATCACTTCTTTTACCCAGACAATTACAAATTATAAATCTAAATCTTTAAGTAATATATGAAATTGTTTGAAGAATGAAAAAATATTTGTCCAAAAAAATATAAGTTAATATTATAAAATAAGTTAATATTTGGAATTAGACAAAAAAGGAATCTATAAATGGTACTGGAAGACGTGGAAGATAAGGTAAGGTGATAAAAAATAGTTTCCACAAAAAATCGAATACCTACATGAAATAGTTTTAGAATCCTCAAAAAGCTAATCTGTGCAGGTTCTCTTAAACAGTTGTGTGTTTAGTGTTCTTTCTATAATAACTGTTTAATACAATACAGAGGAATTTATTTTATTGTTTCACGAGTTGCTACTGACTCCTACTCCTCCCTATCTAAATCAATCCCATCTATCATCTGGTTCACCCTCTACTATGATTTTTATTGTTGAAGGCCCTTAGTGAGATACAGGCAGACCGAAAGATAGAGGAGTAATAATTTCAATGTCATTACACTCGTATGGTTAATTAAATTGTAACTCCACACTTTGCATCCATCACGATGACTGTTTGAATTGACGTGGAAGTTCACTCTCAGCATTTTACTTTATCTTAAAATATTGTTGCACTTAATATTGTAATATACAATTTGAGGTACAATATAAGATATATATTTTTTGCAATTTATTTATTTAATAGTTTTGAATGTTATAATAAATAATGTATCCTTTAAAGTTTATTGTTGCTAGCTAGTTGTAAATAATAAAAATGTTTTTAATTAAATTATTAGCTAAGTACTAATAGGATATATGATGGTAGTTGTTTAGTGAAAGCTGTCATATATCAAAATGACGGAGTGGACTTTAGGGAGATTACTATTATATTTCAGAGGTAGGTAGGCTCTGAAATTAAGTAAGTTTGATGACAACATCAAGACAACGAAACTTGTGAAAGGGATAAATATGAATCATTAAAAATTTTTATTAAGAAAGTACAAGAGTATACCCATTTATAATTCTTGGAGTTTTAAAGATAATAGGCAAATTTTAACAATTCTAATGGCCTAATGTTCAGTTAATTTGTTAATCTTAGTTGTGCTTAATCATTATAAAAATGTTTTTATATTTTGCACTTATAAAAATATTATAAAACGCATTTGCGTATCATCGCTTCGCGATTCGTTTTTTAAACTTGAACTCATGTCATAACAGAATTCCATATGAAATGCCTTGTTTAATATACTATTTTAACATCTTTTAATTTTTGAGTTGCACAATGTTTAATTTACTAAAAAGATAACATAGAAGAGTTTTATATTTGTATATTAGCTAGCTACCTAACATTTTTCTTCCATCCTGAGAAATCACTAATTGTGTACATACATGTGGATAGTAAAATAGGTTGAATCTGCAAATGTTAATCCTTTTGGGATAGAATGACTTAAGTTTATAATAAAGGTATGCATTTTTTTAATAAAGAATAAAAATTGATATTCATTGACAGAAAAATATGTACAATTCTTTTATATTCAATTTAATGTTTCTGTCTTTAAATGTGTATACGTAAACTTAAACGCGAAAAAAATTTGGATAAAAACGCAATCACAGTTCTAAGAGATTGAATACACAATTGCTTTTTACTTTGTTCATCTTACTGAAAAGTATGCAACTAATACCTACAAACAGTGATCAAAGTAGATAGACCGTTTTCTCAACTTCAATGAATGTGCCGTATTCTAAGCATCTGGAATGGTAAACTCGGCAAAAGTAAACACTTTGGATATTAGAATGCGATTCCACGACAAATTGTGTGTTGTCGTAAAAGAACCGGAATTGCTACTACCCCAAGTACTTGTATTAAAAATATACTTTAAACTGAAAACATTAATTAATTTTATTTTACAAAAATTTTTTAAAAGCTCAGCTACCCAGTGTAAATATATAAATAATTAAAAGTAAATGATAATAATACAAACGAAGTATATTTTGAATGGATATTGCATATTTCAAAACTGAATTAAGTTTAGGTTTACTTAGTTGAAATGTAGAATGCAGAACATTAGCCTTTGATCATAACCACAACACCCTTTCATATAAAAGGCTCTCTACTCAAGGTATTAATTGACTCGTTACATACATTAATTATTCATATTTTAAAAGCAGCTTTTATCTAGTACGATAAAATTAAAGTTCGTGCCCATAAAATTAATAATTTATAAAATAACCCATCGTGGTTTTTGTAGATTAGGAAGTGTAAGCTACAGACAAAAATACCACAATTATTTCACGAATGTATATATTGAGTTTATAATTATTGTAAATATTTAACAAAACTTTTAACTACAAATATATTATTGTGTAAAGTAAATAATTAAAATATCTGTCTCATTAAAAGATTTTTCGGTTTTTAGGTATTCTCAATTTTTTACATTATTTAATATCTAGAACCAAATTTTGTTTCAAATGCATCCCAATTTTATATAACCCACATACAGTATGTCGCTAATGTATGGAATAAATTCATTATTTCCAAAATAGTCGACTTTTGAAAACAATCCACAAACAGGTCAATTTTAATTTTTGAATCGTCATCACATGATGTATGATTAACGTGGTGTCGTAATCGTAAATGCAACCATGTGTCTCAAGAGACCTCATTGGAAAGGTCTTCTAATCGTCTTTACAACGATGTAATTATTTGAACATTTATTTCTACAAGGTCGACCAAAAATGTTTATTTACTAAAATACATTAAACTGTTTAGTAAAACCATTAAATTATATTAAATGTTCAAAATGATGACCTTCAGCAATAATGCACTGAGACAGCCAAGGAGTAAATTTGTCTCTAACGTTTACGAGAATTGCAATTATTTGGGTAATCTCCATTCTGAGGCGCTCCTTAAACTCTTCTATATTATTTGGGCGACTTTGATAAACTTTGCTCTTCAAGCAAATTTGGAGACCTTGTTGGCCATTCTTCTAGAAAAACAGCATTTAAGTAGATTCGTATATCAAAGGAGTAATGTTTAAACAACTATCCCATTTAGTTAAATGCTGTTTTAGGTGGATAGTAAGAAGACGTAAATTGAAACTGTTTTTGTTTAAAAAAAAAACGTTATAACTACATTAAAATCTGAGCAAGAATTTATTCATAGCAGTCATCGCAGTTGTTTGACATCAGTGTAGTTCGTACCTATTTAAAAGTATCCTAAGTTGAATATTGTAAGTTAGCTACGTAGCGACAACCTGCAGACAGTCATTTAAAATTCATGAAATATGCAAATCTCGCAATATATCAATATCTTTATAATTAATTACCCCACAAAGTTCGGTCTACACTGAATTCAGATGTGATACAATATCGTGTTTCAGGCACACTTTAATTAGTGTTAGGCGATTATTTTTATCAGTAAGAAACAGACCGTCTCCAGTAATACAAAAGAGGGAATTATATCGTAGGATGCGTATATACAATTTTAAAGCTCCAATCGTACCATACAAAATGTCTTACTTATAATAATTATCTAGGTAACGTTATATGGCTGATTAAATAGAACTATAAAAAATTAATATTTTACATGATTATTTTTTATTTACATTTGTGTAAGAGCATGCTTAAAAGCCAACTTTATTATTGTTTTTGTACGTTACTTATACTATTAACTATTCGATTGCTCTGTAAAATTCTTTTTTTCTAAATATTACTTTTAACCTGTATTTAACCAATTATTGCTGACCTTACCAAGCTGACAAAAATGTTTTTTTAGCTGTTAGAAAATAAATATATTAACCTCATTGTGGAGAACACAATTTGCAAATTTACTAAAATAATCAGTGTCCAATTAATAGTTATTATCATTAAAGCATTTCTGAAATATATTTTTTTACATTTTGGTAAAAATACTTACACTAGAATATTTTTAACAAAATCAATTACTTAGCCGAAATTTAGTTTGTAAAAATAATTTGAAGAAAATGTTGAATAAAGTTGGTCCTAAGACTGTTTCTTGCGAAACGTCATTTTTTATAATCCTTCTCTTACTACTTTCACTCTATAAATGTACCTCTTGTGACCTATTTACAGAATGACTTTCTATAAATAGATTTATTATATGGTCCATTCAATATTATTAGTTAATTATTTTCCTTAATTAATATAGTGATTACATCATAACACACACCTAATTTATTAGTACAAAAACATTCTTAGTCATATGACCAGATCTTTTACCATTTATATTCACATATTTCCTAATAAAGTCTTCTCACCTTCCATGCAGGCGCAAAAAAATGTAAGACCTGTGTAATTGATTAACAGCTCTCAAAATTACTAGTTGGTAACGATTATTAAAAAATTTTTCAAACAATTTGATGAGATTATAAAACGAAGATGTATTATTTTACACCTTTTTTGATCATAGACGATTTAAAAATATATCTTATCTTGTCATTTGGAAAAAAATTCACAATAAATTTATTTATGCGTTACGTAGTTTTTAAACAAATTAATATTAATCGTAAATAATGTACCCATAATATTTAACTTTATTTAATAATACTTCCGTGGATATCATCTACAATGTTATAATTTGTCAGTTTTAACCAGTTTTTCCATGTAGAGGGTTTTTATTTAGTTTGGATGTAATATGGGAAGCATGATCAAAATCTCTATAGCTATATAAGGCAAGGGTATAGTAGTCGCGTGTTTGACTCCTTTTTCGCAGTATAATTTGGAAGCCCTTATCTCTAGTCCTTTAGATCCCGTATCAGATGTTCGCTTGTCTGAATGGAATAATAAATTAAACACCTAATCTAGGCGGCCATAAAGTCAAAGATTGGCAAAACATCAGCACAATGTGGTGCCGTTACAGGGACGAGATGAAAATAGAGATGGAAGCTTTTAAGTAAGCATGACCTCTATTGTTTTTAAAAAATATAAAATTTTGAACCGTTTAAAACCACGAGTTTTTACTTTATTACAATCATTATAACACATTATATTCACAACTGTACTCTGCTAATGAATATTTAATAGTTAATTTCTTATGAAATAATTGCTCTTCTAAAGTATTTAATTATTATACTACTTCAGTATTTTACTAGATGAATTTAAGTAAAAATTATTTTCCTATTATTATTATATCCAATTATTTATGATCCTTTTCCAAAAATAGTATCGTCTTCTGAATGATAAACAATTAAATTGTATTTAATTGCAATAAATGATAATTTCAATCTTGTTAGTAAAATATATTTATTTTTAATTAATCAATATGTTGAGTATTAAATTAAATTTACAAACTATGTAGATTAGCTTCTACTAGCCAGTGAGACTTCTCAGTCAATTTTATATAATTTTTGCTCATTTCGAGGTGATATATCTACAAACCTTTTAGCTTGCCTTAGGCCTGGTATTCACCTACAAACTATGTAAATATATATAATTTAATTTTGTTGAAATTATGTACATTTGCTATTCAAGATGTACTGTTGAAATACACATGTAACAGTGGTGCCCAACTCTATTCCAAAGAAAGAATAGGGTGGCAAACCTCGAAAGGGTTATGGGTCTGAAGCTATGAAATCCGGCCTTTGTATCTTGGTCACCTGATACATTAGGAGAATGTAATAATCCTTTTGTCATTAAAATCCACAAACAAATTACTGGGGGTGACTCCTAGTTGAATTATCGTCAGCTTGCCTTACCGCGATACATAATTTTACAGATATAAATTGTCTTATCTTGAATGAACGGGAATGCCTAGTCTTAAAAGATTAAAATATTCATGTTGATACGTCGACACTGGAAATTAATTAACAGTTGAATTTAACTAAAACAAAATGTTATGTTTTATCTATGAAGTTATCATTTTATTAAAAAAGATACAATGTTCAAGAAAGTAGAAAGTTTATATTTATGTAAATAATAAATACATAAACAAAATAAAAATTGGTTATTCAGCAAAACGCTTATACCCTCATTATTGGATGATCTATATATTATAAAATCCAAATACTTTACTTATTGCAATTATTATAGGCTTTAAAGCTGATTTTTATCAATCGATGGTTTTAGGTTGCAGGGTTTCTTTCTCCTTGAATAATTGGATATTATACAGTTATTCAAGAATAGGTACTTAACTACAAATGTTAATTTATTACCATCGTATTTTATATAATAAAATTTGTTCCTATTGGTATAGCACTAATAATATTATTTCATAAAGAAATGAAACCCTGAAAATCTTTAAAATTATAGTGTTAAGTTTAGGAAAGGTATAAAGTTATACAAGCAAACTTTGAAGTTTAATTATTCAAAAGTTCGTTATCTGACAAAATTTATATATTTAGGGCTGAGGGAAAATGATGCGACGAGAATTCGAAACGTAGTAGTGTGACTTTAAAATAACTTTATTGGACACATGTTTCTAATGTCTTTCATAATAAGAAGATATTTAATATATATTTTTTATAGGTTTATTTTGAATTACTCACAGATTTAAAAATGATAAATAATATTTATAATAAATATAGAAAACTGGAATCTTACTTATTTTAATTGTAATTGAAAGGAAAAGGTGTCTACAGCTGTAATGATTACAGTATTAAATCATTTTTGTTTTAAAATATTAACATGTTTTTAGAGACTAGACTAGACTACTATATTCTCTTCTTTTGCATTTACAGGTTTTATCATACCCCAACTTATCATCTTGATCATGTTTTTTAACTGTTTCGAACTTTCTTTCTATCCCTATTTCTTTAAAGAAATTCTGAATTATCCTGTATCTTATCTCCTAGACAACGTACTCTGGTGTTGTTAAGAACACAGCTTATATACTGTTTCAGAGCCGTCCACTAACCGTGTGTCCTGAAGTCAATGAGAGTTACCAGCTTATTCATGATTTCTCTTGGATTTTTTTTGATTTTTTAATTCAGGGCATTCCCCTTTCTTTATTTATCTGACACTAGATACTAGATGTTTACTATAATCCGTTTATACCGGTACATTAGTAAACATGGATTATAGGCAATGAATGATCCTGGCTTAAGGATAATATCCTGCCCATGGTATAAGACTGTCTTCATATTTTGGAGGTTTGTTATCAAACAGATTGTACATTCGGTCTTCAATTCTAACTTAGAAATTAAATATCGAAAAGATCCAGAATCTATTGCATAACCTTCTTCTAACATTAAAAAATAAAATATGACACTCTTTTACACCATCATTTATTCTAGAACATATATATGGGGAGGTTCGTTGTGTAATTTTAGGTCAGATTTTTTAATAAAAATACTATTTCTTCTCTATTTAAAAATGTATTTTTTTTAAAGAATTTATGCAGTTTTTAGTATATTAATCTAAAAAAGCTGCTCACTGTATAATAATACATAGAGATTATTTACTAGACGTTAGCTAATAGTGCACCTCAAGTTATTTTTTTATAATTGTTATTATTGTTATTTTTTTCATCAGAAAGTTTTTTTTACAGTTTTTAATTATTTTTTCACCAACAATTTATAAATGTTGTGTGTACTTACATTGTTTATAATTTTTTGGGAAGATTGTAGATAAATAAATTTATTCAAGACTTTCCTTCACAAGTTTTAAAATGATTTTAATTTTCATATATAATTTTGAAGTATCATGTAGTTAGTGGACAAATGCAAAGCTTGTATTAGTTAATGAGTTATTCTGATTGCCAGATTACATTGTGAGACCCCCACAACAATCACACAAAAGGAGGAAGCAGGACTTAGATGTCTAAATGTCTTAATGTTTACATTCACTTAATATAAATTACCCATTTAATTGCGAACAAGCGACTTGGAGACACCGTCTTGTTTAATTAGGTACAAATTATAAATCATTACGGCTGTCAACATATCCAAAGGGAGATTTTACTTCTTTGCTTACAAACTCGTTATGTTCCTAATTATTCAAATTTATCTCTTTACCAAAATTTGAAATATCTACTAGTCCTTTTAATTATCTCGTCTTGGGGTTTGTGAAATGTCAACGTAATTTGCTTGTTTTTCCTTTTTCACTCTATCGGCGGGTTAGGTTGGGGGAACCAATGATTACTACTAAAAAACTCCTAATTAATTACTAAAGCAATTATATTAATAAACTAAATATTTTAAATAATTTAATTTTAACTTTAATTGTTAAAAGAATACGAACCAATATTTTGAAAACGAATAATGTTGTTCTAATTTGCTGAATATGTGCTAATTTACGCAATTGGTTTACCGAGCGAAACCCACTAGAAATTGTCCCCACTTGCGGTTTGAGATAAAGTGAGCGTCTCGTTGGGATTACAAGGGAAATCCCGGAAGTTGTAGCAATCCAGACTTGTCTAGCTCGCTTCCCTAAATGTTTTCCCACGAATATATTTTTATTTAGAATATGCATTAGAAGGACCACAACATGTGAAAATTTTATTTTTAGTGTACTACATTTGATTAGGGAACAAATAGTCCTGAAAATAATTTCAAAATTATGACGTGAAATTCATTAATTTGAAAATTCCTTTGTGGTCAACTATTTTATATGCAATATAGTTATTAATTATAATTAATTTTTACGACAAAACCTACAGTAATGGCCATGAAGATACTAAAAAAATAGAAAATATTATAACTAACATGAAAAAAAAATGTAAACTGTAAATGTTGATCCTATTTTAAGTAAACTAAAAGAAAATCAACTCTCAGTAACTATAGTAATAAAAAAATTCTTCCCTCTTAGTGCATGGGCCGCTTAAGACTCATACGATAATGTAAATAAGATCGCAATCCTACCGTTTATTTGCAAACCAACATATTAAAGGTCAATAATTATAAAAAAAATTACAAAGATTTGTCCTAGTTACCCCCTCTATAGTTTGGGAATCTTAAATAATTTTAAAAATAGGATACCGTTTTCTAAAGAAAAACAACTACTTCCTGGGCTATATGCCCCACCGAACATTTGACAGATTAGAGGCATTGCATATTAAAAATTTTAAACAAATAGAACCATCACGGATTTCCTTATATTTCGTCAAAAGTTTTTTTCAAAACTTTTAAAGGGTCAATGGTACAGCTATTAATCTATAAATTATCACAAAAGATTTTGTAAATAAGCTGGATAGTTTATTGTATTTTTAAACAAACATGTCCATTTAAAACAGATAATTAACAAACAATTCAAAAAAATTTCAACTGGAATATAAATTGCTTATCAAAAAGCATGTCAATAATCTGGTTCGTGAAGGACATATGAGTGAGTATACTTTGGTGGAAAGTAAACACGGATTGAGATAGTCCAATTCTGTTACATAATCATATCTACGTAATACGGATCTATATCTATTATCCTACAGATCATTTAGGATCATAGTTTGGGCTTCTCGAAGTACCTACACCTATTTTGAGTTAACAATCGAAACTAGGAGAAGCAGCAGTTGATCTCAATTGTTCTCTGTATATAATAATACGTAATAATACATCAAACCCAGTCTATAAATATATATGCAAAGAATATATAAAAATTTAATGGATCTACGGAGAGAAATACTTGGAACATTGGTGTATGATACTGAAAAAATAACACAAGCTCAAACACAAATGGTCCAGGAAATCAAGATCAAGTAAGAATTATCAAAATCCAAGGAGCTAGGAAATGATATTTTTTTGTTTGGATATCATGTCATGTGAGTTAATTAGTCAAAATCTGGCAAAGGAACGATATTTCACAGAGAAAAATTGCAAAATACCAAAAAACAGTATTAAAATAACTAGGTGATCAAAATGATTATATTCTGTTCAAATTTTCAAAATCCACTATCTACCATTCCCTATAATATTTCCTAACATTTTTTGTACGCTCAATAATAACCTCTTATGGTGAATGCAAGAAAATGAAAAAGGAATTGTAATTTATTAATTTTATTTATTTTTAATATAACATCATTGTAGACTGTGATTTTTGCAATATTTTAAGTTTTATCGTAAGATCAATTAAGAATAATAATAAACAGTTTAAAGGATATTGAACTATCCAAATATCTCATGTCAAATGTTGAAATGGTTGAAACGTTTATATATTATGTTAACTGTGTAACTTTGAAGTAAATATCTCTCTATAAGCGAAAAGGGAGGTTGCCTCTCAGTAGGACATTTATGTTTATTTCCCTTCTTTAGTACACACACATGTTTTTAAACTACCACCCAGGGTTATAAAAATCCGAAATTTCATTTTTTGAAGCAATTTTATAAAATAAATGATACGAAACGAATGTGCTTTCCTAAATGTATTCTTGTGTTTTAAAGAAATGTCATAGAAATATTATTATTTTATACTTTTCCCATTAAGGGAATAAAGTGGATGGGGTTTCTTCGGTGATTTTATTTACGATTTATCTAAATCTATACAGTCGGGTGAGTTTATAGCGTAATCCAATATATATCAAAAAAATAAACCATAAATCACACCTTTCAAATAGCCATACTTTGAGTTTCGATTTAATTCAAATGTTTAAAATAAACAATCAATAAAGTTGATAGTCTTTTCTATTATAATAGTTTATTATTTATTTTTATGTTGAATAGTACGTACATTTATTGAGAAAGATTACATTAAAATGCATTAATATCCGGTGTGTCCTCCTGTTCTGTAGTTATAATAATGTTTATTGATTATTGCTTTCAAAACATAGGTAGTTTACAACAATTTACATATACAAAATTTATACAATGCTAAGTCGAATTAATTCATATTTACCATATGCTAAGCTAACACGGTATAAGTGCGACAAACACTGAAATAACAGAAAAACACTATTCTTATATATAAATGACCTGAGCTTTAGTATATTCCATTTATATTTGGATATTGTGCTGGCATTATGAAGTGTTAAAGCGGTAACTAAAGATTCCAAGTTCTGAAGACAAGGTATATTTGTTTTCATAACAATGTATATATGGGACAGTTAATAAGTTATGGTTTTGGTTTTACATACAGAACCAACTGATTCAGGATCTATAACATGGGAAATTCCTTCTAAAGTAAATTTAATTCTATAACCACTGGACATATGTAGTTGGGCAAGCGTGCGTGAAACTTGTATGGGCTTAAAAAGTAGGTAGGAAGCAGGATCTCGAGATGTATTTAATGAGGTATAGATATTTAAAACGGATTATTGGGAGGCCAACAAAAGATCTTTTTTTCATGTAAAAATAAATAGTATTTTCTCAACTCAGTAAGGTGTTAACTCGCCTATGCATGGAAACAATAAGAGCGTTAATGGTATCCATTGGGAAGTTGTTCCATTCTTCTTGGGCCGAAAGTTTGAGTTCCTGGAGAGTGCTGGGAGGATTAATTCTATTTGATATTGCTGATCCAACGAAATCCCACATGTGCTTAATGCGGTTCATGCCTGGAGAATTTGCTGGTCATGCTAATCTTTGAAAATTCCCAATCTCCAGTGCATTTTGTACTCTTCTCTTGTGGTGGGGCCTATCAAAATTAAATTGGTCCAATTTTATTTCGGAGGGGATAAATAATGGATTCAATAATGTTTCGAAAATATATATCCCCTGTTATATTGGCTGGAATAGGAATAAGCTGCGTATGGCTCCCATGCATTATGCCGCCCCAAAACATTACTGGTTCTTAGTATGGAATGATTTCTCATGCAAAAGTTAGTCTTTGTTGTCATCTTGGCCCTATACAAACTCTTTGCGTCGATTATCACTGACTAAACCAGATCTGGTTTCAACCGTAAAAAGGGCATTTCGCCATTGAGCTAAAATCCAATCTCTGTGTTTTTTTGCTCACTGTAGACGAGCGGCTATGTATCTTGAAAATAACCTGGGTACGCTTTATGGTCGTCTCGATCAGGAAAGTCTCGGACAACTGAGACTGTTATAGTTCGATCCCAACGTACATAACCTGCTATATACCGATCTTATCTTGCATTCATTGCCCTAGGACGCCCAGTTCCACATCTCCAGTCAACGCTGTTAATTTCCTGATACAAACGCACTATTCCGATGCATGGTGCGCAAGGAATCCCTAGTCTATCCGCGATTAGATGATTCGGAGACCCTCATCCTGCAAAGCCACTATTCTTGGTCTATTAAATATTGACATTCTATTGCTAGAGATAATTGCAAAGAACACCTCAACAATAAATTAAACAGGCTAAATCGATATTCTTCAATTTATCAACCCAATTATATGGGAGATCATATTTTAGAGTAGAATTATTAGTCTTTTCTAGCTGAAAGAGAAGAAAAAGCGCATTTAATAAAATATCTTTGTTGTAACTCTATATCCTGAAAGAAATGTTCCAATGAGTGTTTTATTATAAAATAAATCAGTTTATCCAAACCAGTTCCTATTCTAGATATAAATGGAGCTGTGGTTTTTTGTAAAAAAGGGCATTCTTCTAATGCCCACTTACCACTTGCGCATATAATAGTTGAACTATAGGTAAATATAATTTATATCCGAGTTTACATCAATATTTTTTTAAAGAGCATAGAAAGAGAGACCATACCGGAGAGCAGTGATGACTGGTACTATCCTCGTAATGATGACGACAAAATGTCGAAACCAGTCTCGAGTAATATGACTTTCCTCTTTACAAAACAATAGAGATGTTCCGAATGTCTGTTGGGGTATATAGCCCAGGAAGTATTTTGTTTTTTTTTTATTAGAAAACTTGGACAATAGCAAATATTTCCAAACCCGAGTAGAACACCTTTTGAACAATTTTCTATCGCTGATATGATAAAATCATGTTTCATCAACTAAACTAATACAAAATTATATAAAATATTAACAAAATGTCCAGTAAAAACCATTAGCAACATTTAACATTATAAAAACAAAAATAATAAACAATTGTTTATTAAAAATTACACTCCTAAAAAGCAAGCCTGTCAAATACCGGTTATTATATATAAATAATTTATATAAAGCCTCTATCATTTTTATGTATAATTCCAATACACTATAGGCAATTTATGGAACTAAAAAGTTTCTGGGTTGTCACATTATTTAAAATACGCCAACCAGATTTGATTCCGAAACGAATACATTAGGGTAAAAACGACTTCCCCGTTCTCACGGTTTATTTTCAAGTAAATCTTAAAATCATTTCCTATTTCCTATTTATAAGTCATATGTCACTTAGTCCCGAAAATTTTGGGGATAGTTTTGGAATAAAAAAAAAATCACATCCTTAAATGTCTTATATGCATGTGGTTTAAATCTGTAGAGACTTTTGCTGCCACCTGTTCAATAAGACACATGATATGCAAGTTTATAACGATTTGTATATTACTGATTTTTGTCAAAATATACCATTATCTTAAACCAAATAAGAGTAACGAACTTTAACTTGATGATTTTGATTACTTTTGAAACTTTTTAAGATGCATTCAAATTAAATTGTTTATTTAAAATTTTCATTTAGATGTTATGAATAACTTTTAAAAGTCAGTACCAAAAATGTAATCAGTTATTAAACAAATACTAGTGGCGAATGGGTACTACAAACCCAAACCATATCAAAAACAATTGTTTTATTCAAAGGATATACTGGTAGATAACATTTTGATTTCTTTAATAATTCTAGAATTTTTTATTGAGTAGTTTTTTCGAAGAATGGTTTATAATTTTATAATCCTTGTTGTATTTTTATTGTTAGGAACAATCATTTAGACTAAGTAAATTTTGATAGGGAGTACAAGATTATACTAAACTACATTACATTTTGTTTAAAATCCTGTAATTAGATAAATTAATCAGATCTACACAAACTCGTTACAGAATTGACAAAAGGCTTGTCATTACATAAATCGACTCATCGACTACAGCATCCCTAACAACTTTAATAATTTATTAGACGATCTGTGGGCACAGATGGCCCCATGTCAACGTTAAGAGGTGGTCATTGGTCATTTGCGACAAATGATAATAACCAGTGCCGTAACTTATAAATGAATATACTCGTATTTTATATAACTTTAACAATCTACTCTGGATGTTAATAACAACATTCGTGTTATATTTATCATTGTGTCGAACCGTCATACTGGAACAAATAATGACCCAACATTTTGTGTCAGTATCTCCCGATTTATATTTGGTATATGTCTATATTTTTGAAAAATTGAATACGGTTACATTTCGCATTGAAGAAACATGTGATGAAAAATAAGGCAGCAAACAATTTGATGCCAGTTACTTTCAGGGCGATGTACTAACTACTGAAATACCAGTAACCAAGCTTAGGAATAGACAAGGTAGAAAATGTCTACCCAAAAATTTCCAACAATAAAATGAACACTCATGTATAATACATTTTTCTTAAAATATATTACTTTGCAGCCTTAAAATAAAAATTTAATGACACAAAATAATAAATGATTGATTAATTCTGTGAAAACCGGGAGGAAAATCAACTAAATAAACATGTTTCTCAGTACCGGCATAAAAAAGACATTTTAAAATATGTCTATGTACCTATGTCTATGTGCATAGAGAGATATTCCTTGTGCCTTGTTAAAAGATAGGTCAATTGATTTACTGTACAAAAAAATTAAATAAGTTAGGATATCTTCTTTGCATTTTAAGTGAAATTCATATTTGTTTTTTTATTTTTTTTTATATATGCGGTAGACTATTATGGAATCTTGATGGTAATTGGGTCTTCGCTACTGTGAAATACTCATTGCTGACATTAAATTTGCCAAGTAATTTTTTTTATAAATATGTATACATACTTTAAAATGAAAATCGTGTAAATTATTAATTTAAATGACTAACAAAAATTATGTATGTTAACTAATAAATTCCATTACATTTGTTTTAGGTATTCCTTTGTTTTATGGTTAGGCAGAATTAACTGCTTCTAATGAAGTCAGTGTTTTTTTAACATTGCTGTATGAATTGTTTTTCATATTAATATTTTTTGTTAAGTTCTCTCCTCTGACAATGTAGTTTGTAGTAGTACTGGTAGTACCTATTCCAATAATTTAAAAATGCCTATAAAGGTAACTGTATTAAGTGTAACGCCATCTAGTGACATATATTTAACTAAATTAGTTCTTGCAAAACGCCAGCTAGTGGCGTGTTGTGCAATTTGACAAATTAATTTCTTGCACTCCTGTTTTACCATTTTCTATAGCTAAGGAAGAATGATGATTCGTAAACAATTATATCAACAATGGTTGCTAGGGTCCGTAATATACGATGCAATTTAAAATTATCTCATTTGGATGTTATTAATACAGGTTTTTAAAATTTAATTCAAACTGTATAATTACTTTATTTGAACGTTTGTAGAAAAAATATTGCATGATATACTTACGTGTTAAAAGTACATTTTAAGGCACTCATGTACTTTTAACACTTATATCATAAATAACTATTGTTAGTATATTTGACGTACAAGTCTATGATTTAGTTAATATTCACAGTACCTATGAAGTGAAAATTTCGACTTTCTTCACAAACAATTGACTCAAAAGTATAAACGGTTTATAAATAGAAAAATCAGATTATCCGCACTAATCCGTTTATGATTAGACTAAAATAAGTGAAGCGTTCAAGTAATTGTTACGGTATGGCGCTTTAGTATAAAACAAGCTCATGATAAAGCAGAAAGCAGAACAGAACAACACCACCATTGAATATATAAGAGTGACGAATGTACAAAATCACACACGCGTTTCATCTCTCCATTGAACTTGTTCATCAGTGTTGATGCTTTAATCCGACATTTATAAGCAAACTCCTTCAATCGCATTTTCTAGCGGAAATATTCCTAAATACATATCCTACGATTAACTTCATTATTTTAATGGATGAATAAATGCATTTAAAACCAAATAATTGTTACCACCATTTTAATTATAAAGTTCTCCACATTAATTTTATGGAAAATTATCCCCATTTAATTAATTGAAAATGTATGGAAATATTCAAAATTGTAGTGATCGACTAACCGCTTTTAAAAAAAAGAGGAGGTCAAATACCTATTTAATAAAAAAATCATAAAAAATTGTTGAATTAAAAATCAGTTGTTAACTACCTAGGAAACGCCAAAGAATCGTGGGTTCACAGTTAATAAAATATATAGCAACGTTTTACAAATGATTTTAACATATTTACAGTTGATTTATATTTGGTTGGTTGAAATTATCCCGCAATAAACAAATCAATTATTCAGTAGAATTAAGAATATAGAATAAATCCCTGTTTTTTTTCCTTTGTTTTAAGTACCGTACTATGAAAAATTTATTCTATTTTTAGATTCAATAAAACACAAACCAAAGACTTTTATTGAGAAATACAATTACAACTAGTTTCGGTCTAAATCAGACCATCATCAGGTTGTAAAGAACACAATGAATTGGTAAACAAGAAAGAATTAATTATTGGATGTGCATAGCAGTTAACAGTGATAAAATGTAATATAACAGAGATCAAACCAAATATAATCATTTGAACATAACAAGCCAAATCAATTTGAGTTTAAATACTAAAACATGAGACCAATACAATTAGGAGTATGTGTCAATCCGGACAAAGGTTCTTTCCAAATTATGAGAATTTCAAAAAAATTTTGGAAGTACTGGAAGTACTACTTCACTCCCGTTACTTTCCCACTTAGATTTAAGAGTGTTCTACACATACTATCAAACAACTGGGTGCACCACTAGATTCAGTGTCTTAGAAAAACCTATTATCCATATTTTCAAGGATTTTAAACAACAAAATTTGTATTAGTAAAGAAAATTGTAAAGCAAATACCGTTAGATTTTCTGCCTTCGAATTTTGCTCGAAATTATATTCATTAGGTACAAGTTATGACTACCCATGAAAATAGATAAAATATCCTGTATCTAGACAGTGACTGTAGCAATAATATTGTGTATTGTAGGTTATGTACTATAATAAAAAAAGATTCAGATCTAATTTTTTAATTTGTTATTTAGGAGCTCAGCTCCTTTTTTTGTGCGGTGGACCGGGTACAGGTTTTCCCCTTCCGCGGTAGTGCCGGACTCTTACATATGGGTGGGTCTGGCCCTCCCTGCTAAAACCACCACACCCCCCCATGCCTTTGTTGGTAACCAAGATATCCCCTTTAAGGGGATATCCACCGTTTCTACATTGTTCTGCGTCTCATATCAAGGTTTCCATCTTTGCGTTGGTATTCTTCATCGTGACATATGTCCCCAGCTCTGCTTCCATTCTCATTCTTTTGGCAAGCCACCTCTGCCTCTATTCTTATTCTTTTGACAAGCCACGTCTCACAACCATACACTGCGTATGCTCCATCCTCTCGCACTCGTAACAATATGCAGTCTTCTCAATTCTGTGGGTGTATGCACTATATAAGCTATAATCCGTTAGGATTTTCGAGAAATAGAAGTGAGTTCTCCTATGCTTAGCCTTCACCCAAGGTAGCAGATCCGGAATCAATCTTCTCGTCTACAACTAAGAACAATAAACAACTAAACTTTTGTTTATTGTTCTTAGTGAGATGCACTTCCACAGAGTAAGGGTTAGTACAATAAATGTCATTATTTTTATTAAGTGAGTACCTAATTTAATAATTCGAATACAGCAGTTTGATTAGATTTTCCTTTGAATAAAAATAAATGACATTATTGGTATTAATACTCTAGCGCTTTTGTTATTGTCTTTTTTTGCGGCGTTAATATTAAATTAACTTACTTTAAAATGTACAACTTACCCTAGTCCAATTTCACATTTTCTCAAAAAAATAAATATGTGAACACAAAAGTTTTCATAAGGTTTATTTATGAACTTATAATTATGCCTATGCGAATTAAGTAAAGTCCCTTATTACCTTATTCTTGACTAAAAGTTAATATGCAGCAAAATATAAAAAAAGCGGAAGCAACCTTCATGGTTGCTAATCGTACATGTAACACTACGTGGATGTTACATTGGCTATTGGCTGTACAAAATGGTAGTTTTTCTAAAAGTAACATATGCATCTTTGGTTTGGTGGCCAAGTCTCAGCAAATACCAAAATGAGCAATATACAAAGACTTGCCTGTAGTGGAATAATTGGAGCTATACCTACAGCAGCATTCGAAACAATACCGGACCTTCCACCACTACATTGCTTAATAATGAGCGAAGCAAGGATAGCTCTAATCAGGCTTGAAATACCATCAAACCACAAGGCAACTTATGGTAAGGGACATTCAGAAATAATAAATGTGGAAGAGTACACTCTAAAAATGCCATCAGAACACATGCCTCTAAGCCTCTAAGAAAAACTAATGAATTAATCAGTTAAACAGGATCAATGAATGTATTTCAAGCAGAAGTCTATGCTGTACTTGTTTGCGCAAGAGAAAATAATATGTGAGCTTACAATAGAAGGCATATCAGACTTTACAGCCACAGCCAAGTTGCTCTGCAAGCTCTAGAGAGCTTTAACGTGTCAACCAGGTTGATTAAAAGACTGGCGACCCAGAACAGGATTACACTAGAGAGGGTACCAGGACATCAAGTAATCGCCGGCAATGAAAAAGTTGATGAATGTAACTATCAGATCATGGTCAAAAAGTGGGTTAGAAAGAAACATAAAATTCACTGGATGAACACGCACAGACAAATACATGGGAAGAAATTCATTAAAGAACCGTCAGAAAAAGTAGCAAGAGAACTGCATATAATTAACAGGAATAAACTACGCATCTCTAAAGGATTACTAAAGGGATACTTCCCCAGTAGAGAATACCAGCATAAATTAAGGCTTTACAACGGAGACCTTACTTACTTCTTCTTCTTAGCGTGCCGTATCAAGTCCCCTTGAAGTTGGCGATCAGCTTGGAAAAATTATTTCTATCTTTGGCTAGTTTAAATAGCTGTTCAAGAGGTTTGTTATCTCTCAATTTCTCTACGTCCTTCAATTAGGTATACCTATATCATAATCAATTGGATGATGTTACATCAATTACTACGAGATCCTTCATTCACAGAAGGTAGATATTATATGGGAGACCCCAAATGACCCCAGCAAAGAACCGTTATGAGCTCATACACTGAACTGAATGCAGGACAATCCACAATAATTTCAACAAGCTGTGGTGGGACCTGCAAACGGACGGCTCCTAGGAGGTAAAAACATTTTTTACTTGGATTTCTTGTTTCAAATAATAATAATACGAGTTAAAAAACAAATTTAATAATAATACTTTATTGTGCAAAAAATATGACAATTTCATTACTTTTTAAATCAGTTTTTGTATAAAAAATCTACAACTAAACATTAACCATATAGGAATATATGGTGAGAAAAAAGTTCCTAAATCACTATACTGTATACCTTGGTAAACAAAAATCTAAATGTTATACAATAAAGCAAAAAATCGAAAAAATATAATTACAATATACAGATGTGTTTCCAAAAGTCTTCATTAGATTTTATCTATAAAAATATATTGTCCCTTACCCACAAATTAAGGCCAGATTTTTAAGTTCGTATTTTTGTATTTTAACATAGAGGACTCTTTTGACTAGAACACAACAAATTAAGTAGATTAACAATAAATATATACCAACAAACGTATTTTCTCAAAGTTTTGTAGAAAACAAAAACTTTAAGCAACCAAAGTCATGTTAAACGAAATAGTATTTGTTATAATATTGTTTTACAATGAGAATATACAAACATTAAATAGATTAGTGTTAAAATTAACATACAATAAAGTTGGTGCTATTAATACATAAATATGTGTGCAAATTACTACTAAAATTTGGTACTTTTGTTGCTTAAAATGTATTTGTTTACCATTTTTTTTTCACTAATACGCTGCTCTAGTATTTTATTACTGATAGGATACATTTTACATTAAAATCGGGGATAAATTTATTGAGACCTTTAGAAACACGCTATATATACATACATACAACTTTCAGCTGCTTGATACAATTCTAGTAACTTTATTTGTACAAAAAATATAATTAATTTTCGCAAATAACTTGTAACGTAGTTATAATAATATATAATAATAATTATTATTATATTAAAATATATTACCTAACCAACAACAGTGCAAAGCAATAGTTCTGCAATTTTGCAAATACATACATATAAAAAATCGTATATAGTGCTTACAAAATATTTTCTTATACCACCTCACACATACGTAAAAGCAGTCAAGAATATAAGAATTTCGAAAACGATCAGTAAAATTGGCTCTAAGTCAAATAATTATTACGAAAGCTCATTTTCATCCGCTAGATAGCAAGCATAACCTTGTGTTAAATGTAAAATCCGCAAAAATTTATTACTGGAATGCATTGAGGTAATACGACTACGGAAAATGTTTATTTTTGTTTCTGGCGGTTACAGAAATAAATAAACATTTGACGTATTTCTTTACTAAGCGCACAAAGTTACGTTTGTTAGTTTGCATCGGATGTTAAACGTAACAAGCAACAAATAAGCCTCAAAATTAATAACCACAATGTTTATAGCACCGCCTTTCTGTTACTCTGCACATTCAAACCACCAATTGCATCACCAGTGTACACTTTAATATTAAAATACGTAGAGATATAGCAGCTCTAATCTTACTTTTCGATAAAGAACTTGGACTTAATTTATAAAACCTTTTAGATATTACAAATGGTTAGCAGTATACACTGACTAATTTCCTTATAATTCTTATATGTCATCTTAATATAAACATTTGTTTTTTTTTGTAATTCACAATAAACTTTTGTAAATAGTGTCAGTAACAGGTTGATAATCGCAAAAAATATTAATAATTAATTAAAAATATTCCCAAAGAGTAGACTAGTATGGAGATGGAACAGAGTAGTCAGTAGTTTACATATAAACAAATACGCATGTTACTTTTTCCACTTATACCATTAGGTTGGTAGACCATAATTTTTAAATCTACAGCAAAATATACGATAGTTTAGTTATGCAATGAAGTTTCATCAAAGTTCATAATACAAAACAAAATAACATCCTGTATACCACAGAAGATCAACCGTTGCATTTTTTACGAATTCAGTGTGTGTTTTTACTGTTTTATCACTAACCTATACATAGGTTATTAAAAATCGGGAATATTTTTCACAAACGTAAATGCTTATCATATTTTTGATTGGCAATTCTGTATTGTCCCAAGTTTAAAAATTCCTTTTATCCCACTTTATCCAAGTTTTATTGAGAGCTTTATCATTTTTTTGTGATTTTAATGTTTTATATTAAAAAAAAAGTGACACAACTGGAATAATTCGTCTTATTTCAAAACATTCCAATTCGATATCTGTACTTATTCACAACCACACCTTACGAATTTCGATTGTAATTGACATTATCAATAACAAAACAATAAAACTGCAGAATTCTCTGAATATAAGACAAATTATTTAATGCACCTTTTAAAAATTTACTAATGCAAATTCTAGCTATACAAACTATTTACTGTTGTTCACAGCTTTCATTAAGCTCAAAGAATTACTTTGGCACAATTGTAACAATTTAATGGGGAAATATATTACAATTAGACAGTTCTTGTTAATGAAACTTTGTGTAAGCAAACTTCTGGAAAGATTCACAAAGCAAGTAGTAGTTGATATATTATTATAAAAAAGGTCTACCCTAAAAGTGTACCTGTTGAATTCAATGAAAATGTTATATTTTAATTTGTAAAACTAGAATTTGACGACGAAAGCCTTGGCAAAATAGTCAGAATTATTGAACCTTTAGTCAACTTTCTAAAAATATATTCGTTCATCCTCACATACTTACTTACACGAGATACTTATATACTATATTATATGTATATGTACAGGATTTTTAATAAAGACCAATCAGACTTTGTGAAATATTTAAAAAATGTACAAGATACAACCCCGAGACTACATAAAGGCTTTGTGTAATTTGCAGTTCAACTAATTACAACAGCAATAACAAAAATGTGTTCTAGTTTGAACAGAATATCGCAAGAAATAAAAATTAAAAAAATAAACTTTGAATAAGACCAAATATACATATTCTGGCAAGATAATTGACATTAAGAGTTTCTTGAATCATTTTATTTAAAAAATAAAATATTCAGACAACATAATAATATGTATGCTATTGAATATATTTCATATTACCGGTGTAATTATTTGACTATATACTTTAGCCTAAACTGGTTAGTTACAATAAACATCCTATATGGGTTAGCTGCCTATTTGTATCAAATGTCGGATCAGTCTGTCCATAATCAAAAACCCTGTTCAGAAATGTAGCAGCGTACAGTTACGATAATACATCAGAAAATATAAAAAAGAGTATATTAGAAGATTAGGAAGCATCAAGCTTATTCCATAATGAAACTTTGGAAGAGAGTTATTTTTTGAAATATTATCCTGTACTAAAATTATTAAATATTACAAAACGATACTTATTAGTTACATTTTAATAGCAGTTAAAAAGTAACAGTATGAACCACATTATCCACAGTGTGAAAATAAGTTATTTTTTATATTGGAAATAATTACTCATTACAAATTCTTCCAAGAAAGATAAGTATATAAATCAGGTAAACATATTGTTTACATCAATATAATGTATTTAAAACACCTAATACTAAGTCAGATTAATATAATATTAAATCACATCACTGTGATTTAGTATGCATTGCTTACATAATACAGTTTAAATAGTTTGACTTGGAGAGCATTTAATTACAGTTGGATAAAGTGGTGATACTGCTTACTAATTAACTGTTTTGAATAATTAGAATTTGAAAACAAAAACAAGATGGGCTATGGTGTGTAAAATTGTTACGTCAATAAATATTTTTTATATAAAAATACCCTGCTGAAGAGTCAAGAATAACTGAAAACAGTGAGATGCATCGTAAAGCCCGATAAATGTTAATTTTTAAACAATTCATTCCAGAGATTTTTTTATAATTTTAAACCACTGCGTATTTCTAGTTAATATACAAATAGATTTTGCGAAAACTGTTTAAGTTTCGCCAAAGTCAGAAATTTGTATTTCATTTGATACGTTCAGGGAGTGAATTGCTCTGGAATAAAATTGTGTAATTAATGTGATGTACACTCACTCTTATAAAAAAAATATATCTAGTCAATAAAATTTAGAAAAGTTAACTTCCTAAATAAATTTGATAAATAAGGCAGTGTCAGTAAATTATTATAAAAAAGAATTCCTTCTTTTTTCAACACTTTAATCGGTAATAACTTTAAAAAAAGAGTAATAACAAAAGTAGACTCGATAGAATTTGAATAGTCGTCAACATATGCATGTTAATTAATGATTAAGTATGTTCGTATTTGCTTGATAATAATTAACCTAGTTAATCAGATTATATCGAGCGACGTTTTCAATAAATAATTTTAAAATAACAACGTATTTTCAGGAATATAGAGGAAAGAATTTGTCCCAATATAATGAGATTCGATATTCGATTGAGTACATAAATGTTGCTACAGAGAGCTGAGCAAATGTACAAAATTCAAATTTAAATGAGTTTTTTTGCAACACCATAAGAGTGCTTGGAATTAATTTAATTATGTTTTTAACATAAATCTTACACTACTACATTATAGGTATAATTTAGTTACTTTGATTATGATAATTAAAACTTATTGATATGGACGAAATTAATGTAAATAAATCACGGTCTTTGCGAAAAGAACACATCATAATGGCATTAATTTGGGTAGTTAAGAAAAGTTAAAAAGTTTCAGTTGATATACAACACATAAAGCTATTCCACATTCACGATATTATTTAAACATAGGTGCCCATTGCATTATTGTTTGTTCCTTGCATGGCCGAAGAAAGACCTAGCTGCTTCATGTTACTAGGCACGTACTGCCCTATGAAAGACCCGTCCTCCGTGAAGCGACCTGTTAAAAAATATAAATTTAAATATTCCAATATAAAAGTGTTTTTCTAGGTTTTGATTACTAAAAAACAAAAAACTCTTTAAGGTGTCCAACTAGGTAAGATTTTTTCTCATAATGTTTTAAAACAGTTATATGGAGAACACCTTAGCGAATTACTATTTTTATAATATAAACTGTAAGATAAACTTTTTTCAAGGGAAAATTTATACGTCCTAAATATGCATTTATAAAATATAAACGAAAGTATAAAATTAGCTTGGTCAATATTTATTATTCATAATGTAAATCATAAGATTTTCAAAAACAAAGAAACTATTCAAATGAAATGTTTTCTTTTTAATTTTAATTTATATTTATGATTTATAATAAACCAAGACTGGATTGTTAAATGTTAATTTTTTTAATGTTTTTGAAATATGAAATATTTTGTTGTAACAGTAGACCTAATTTGGATTTATGATTTTTGTTTATTAAAACAAGATTGAGATGGAGCTTTAAAATAACCAACTTTATTCTTATTAAGAATAATGAAAAACTCTTCGTTTTACCAAAACTTCCAATATTTATTTAAAAAATTGCTTTATTAACTTTAATGACAGCCGTTTCGCTAGACTTAGCGATGGACTTCCAAAAAGTAAGGGTTAGTACAATCAATTTAACTTTATTCTTATTAATACCTACAGTTATAAACATGCACTAAAACTTACCACAAATATAAAACCCTTAACCTGATTGCATCCTTCTAAATTATCATGCTAAGTAAAATATTTACTTAAGCTGGCAAATGCGATATTAGATACTGTAAGTTGACAGGATTACTTCAAATATGTTTTTACCTTTTTTACTTCTGTTTAGTAGTACAGTAAACAGTAAAATTTTTATATAGAGATAAGCTACTGTGATGAAATGGGTTTTTAAAATAGCCATTTTTATATTTTATTATATACATAATTCAATTAATCATGCATTTGAAGTTATCCAATTTTCTATATATATAAATATATATATGTATATATACATATATATATAATATTAGTAATAAGCTAGATACACAAACGTTTGTTAGTTGAATGCCGGGAAAAAATCTTACACATTAAACCAGTGTTGCGAATCCTTGTGACGTGGTTTCTCCTTGACCCTTCTTTCGGCCATACTGTCCAATAAATGACCCATCTTCATTCATACCCTCTAAAGAGTTGATAAAAAAATAAAGTAAAATAAAATAAAATAAAAAAATATAAAGAAAGTGGCAATTTCGACCAATTTTATACTACATACACATGCTGTCTTAAGATCCCTCCAAATAAGTGATGGCATTTTATATTTTGAATTAAAAATCTAGTTCTAAACAATATTACATAGATTACATTTTTATGGATATTTTTTGATTACTGAAGTCTGAAAACATGATAAATCAGTGAAGATTTATTTATAGTTAGAAAAAGAGAAATGTAAAATTAAAATAATTATACTTTTTGCATGGAACCCATCAGAGAAATAAATGTAGTAGCCAGCGGTAGGTACACACAAAATAAATTTTAAATCTATAAGGAAATTGGTGAGGTAACCGTAATATGGAAGTTTTCTTAAGCAGTTGATCATCGTTAATTTCTAGGAATGTGTCCGGAATTGTTACTGTCTATCATGAATAAGGAAATTAGAAGTAACTTGTGTAATAATTTTTTAAGGGTATGAAATTTTGGTTTACATTTAAGGTAAGGTACTTAAAATAAAAAAATTTATTGATTAATTCATAAATTGAGCTGACAATTTTATATTTTACCATTTTTTATTAGTTTTTTTCTATTCCCTTAGATTATACCATACTTTGGTGTACTTAAGTGCTTAACTTTAAACTAAAACAACCATGATTTGAATTTTAAGTAAAAAATCCTTATTTTGAAGGACCTATAGTAAATAATAGTAATTTAAAATAAAAATAAATTATTTCATTTGGATAAAATTTACGTATAAACAAAGAATATTCAACTAATAAGAAGCGAAACTCCCAGCTGCTGTCAATTTCGTTTTTGTTTGTGCATGTCTAAAATCGCCATGTTTATAATTAGATAGTTGTCATTTGCCAGGACTATCGTCCTCACAGAACACATCTTTAAAATACTAAATCGTTTTCAAGACATTATTATCTACTTTACTATGTACTATTTTTCTGTCCAAAATTTCATGTCTTTTGGTGTATTTACTAAGTTAACTGTCATTTTAATTTATTCAAGGTCATACATTTTGACCATACGAACATTAAAGGATTTTCACCGGCTTTCGCTTCTTGTTAATTATTGTTCTTAGGGATAACCTGAACATCTAAATTATAGTGCTAAATAAACAATTTGTTAATATAAAGAGAATAAACTTAACATCAAAGCTTAACTATTAAGATTACTTTTAATAAACTCACCCGTATCGCCATCTCCGTACTCAGCCATAGAATCCGTATCACTTTCTGGACCAACTTTTGGATCACTACTCATTGAAGCGCGACCATGAGATTTATTGTCCAACCTATATATAAATTATAAAAAAATAAAGTTTTAATCATGAAATACTGACAAATAAATTAAACGGCACAGGAGTTCAAGATCTTAAGTGTTGCTTGTACCCAACACAAACACTTTTTTTATAAATAAATTAATCTCAATTAATATTGTATGTTTTATGTATTAGATTTAAGGAAATCCTTAAAATTTCACTTAAACCTTCCTAAAAGTAGAAAAACCATTCCTTAACGTTTTATTCTTCCCCTTTACACTGTATATCCTTTTTAACCCATCCTGTATCTTTACGTTTTTTTTAGTTGGATTAAAAATAAAAGCGTTTTTTCTAGTTTTTATAAACTATCATTAAATTAAAATAAAAATTTCTATTACATTGTCATGGGAAAAATTAATTAAACTTCTAGAAATCGGTAAAAATTATGCCCAAATATTCCGTTAGATGGTTACATAGTTACAACCCAAGCTAATATAAAGAGTGTAAAAAAAAACTTACGGTTGTGAATATTCGTGAAATCCTCCTTCATCTGGGTAGTCGTGTCGTCCATTAGCTTGTTCTCTTTCATGGACTGCATACTTGCCTCCTCGGTTTCTTTTTATTATGCAAACAATAATAAGAACCAAGAGTAAGAATGCGATGGCAAGCATCATTCCTATGAACCAACCAGCAGTTGCAACGTTTTCTTTTTGCCTAATTATTGGACCGTCTATATCATATGTGCTAATTTCTTTGACATCACTATCAGTCATATGTGCTGATGATTTGCCATCGACAGCAGTAACTACAAATTCGTAAACAGTAGAATCATCCAAACCTGCAATATCAATCCAATCTTTAGATTCTTCTATTCGTGATTGCTCCCAATTAGCTTCTCCTGACATCCTATGCTTTACAAAAAAGCTAGTTCCGCCTTTACCATCTTCAGCAGGAAGCCAATATATTCTTACCGTGGTTGGAGGACCAGGTTTAATAATATTCCAATCAAAGTCCGGCTTAGATGGTTTTACTAGACCTGCAGGTTTGGTTGTCCTATCAATGTAGTGTTTCTTCGATTCTCCAGCTTTTGTAGTTGCTGATATATATATTCGATATTTCGTACCAGGTAAAAGATTACCCAATTTAGTTTTTTGTACATTTGGATCTTCAATACGACGCATTTCTAGATTTTTTTCACCATCTTTTATATAGGGATCTTTAGACCAGTAAATATTATAACCCGTTAATATTCCATTTGGTTTGTCAGGTTTTTCCCATTTTAACAAGAATCCTGTTGATCCTAGAGGGTAAGCTTCAAGCTCTTGCATTTCTCCTGGTTTTCCTTCAGGAGTATCAAAAGACAGGGTCTCACTAGGAGGCCCATTATACCTTTCATTAAAAACATAAACTACTGCATAATTTTTAGTGTAAGGATCAAAATTAGAAACTAATGCTTTCGAATTTCCCCCTTGCACCTGAATTTCTTTGGTTATACTGGATGTATCACTCCAGGTTTTTATTTTGTATCCTTTGAAATGTCCCCTGACAGATTCAAGAGGTACGGGATTCCAACTTAATAATGCTGTTGTTGGACCTTGAACAGTCATTAATGTAAAATTAGTGGGAGCTTTCTCGGGTTCACTTTCTCCGGAATATCCAATTACTTCTTTTGGGGCTACATTGGCTTCTCCTAACTCGTTGACAGCATGGACTACTATATTGTACTGCTGATAGGATGGTTGATTAGGTACGACGTATTTACTTTGTTTATAGTCGTTAATTTCAACGTATTCATAGTTAACACCATCAATAGCTCTTTTATAACCTACTCGATATTTAAAACCAGGTGCACCATGTTCTATTTGGGGCATCGGAGTCCAACTTATTACAAGATTATCAGGTCTATCTCCTTCTCCTTTTACATTTCCAGGATTTTTGTGAGGCACCTACAAAATACAAATAATGTAAATACTTGTGACACTTTAACTATACTGGCAAAGAAATGGAAAAAAAATATTCACTGTGGAAGGAGATACAAATTAAATTTTCTGCCACGTTTTTAATTTATGTATGTATGCAATATAGTGGATGGAGGCCTGTCTTAATGCATTTGTTTATTTATAATAATTATAACATAATCTTCAATTTTTGACACTTTTAACATTTAGATTATAAAATATCATAATTCTGTAAAGTTTAAATTTACCTCAGGCGGTGTTGAGCAAACCTCAGAGTGCGCAGATGGCTTTGATGGGCCAATTTTATTTACGGCTATAACCCTAAAAGTATAATTGGCCCATGGTTCCAAGGGAACATTATACGTTGTATCGGCAGAAGGAACCTGGCTGAAATCTTTCCACTCTTCTGGAATAAAACTAGTATTGTACTGTAAAATATAGTATGAAATAGGGGCACGGTTATCTCCCATAGGATTCCAGCTTATTGTGGCATCTTTACTATGACATTCAACTCCCAACATTTGTGGTGTATTAGGGACATCTTGTACAGTTAGTTGAGCTTTTGCTGAAGTTTCATCAAGTTCTGTTTTAGCTAAGCATGTATATGTACCAGAATCCAATTCATGGGTTTTTGTGATTGTTAGAGAATAATCAGAAGATTTTACAAATCTTGGTTCCCCTTCAAAGTCAATCGGTTGGTCATTTTTTAACCAAACTATTGTTAAATTGAGAGACTCGTCAGCTACAGCATTGCATCTAAATGTAGCTGGGGTTCTAGCTTCTACTTCATAATCCTCTGGACCGTCGGTTATATATGTATGATCTACAATACATTTCAATTAACATATTATTTAAATAGGAACGATAGTCTATTTAGCAATACCAAAATAAATATCACATCTTATAAATCACCTTATTTAATTAGATGTTTTGTTAAACTAAACAATATGAGATCCATTTCAACTTCAAATGTGAAAACATAAATATTTACTTTGTACCTTTACAGCCAACGCAATTAAGATTTGCCAAAATTAGATTTGTAAGGAATATCAAATAAAAATTATTACAAAGTAAATATAAAGTTAAGAATTTGAAGTATTAATTAGAGCACATACATATTGTTTCAAACTAAGTAAAAAAACACTATCTATGTATCTAGTTATCATAAGTAACAGCAAAGAAATTAACGGAAATCATTGTTAGTTGAAAAATATTTTTTTGAAAGTTGGTTGTTAAGTAGTAATATAATTATAATAATAATAAGTATTTTGGATTTTTGTTAAAATTGTATCGTTGGTTAGGTAGACCTCTATTATTAATACTTACATTTTATATCAAGTCTGGCGCTAGCGCTGGTATTTCCAAGCTTGTTTTCGGCAAAGCACGTGTAGTTACCTCTATCATCAAACTGAACTAAATTAATAACTAAATCCCCATTAGATTGGACGCTGTATTTACCTCCGGTAAGCCCTCGTCCATTCTGAGTCCATTTTACGTTAGGTTTGGGAGCTCCCAAAACTTTACAAGTTAAAGTAACATTTTGATTATCAACTGCTTGAGTATCCCTGGGAGCTTCGGTAATTTCCGGAGATAATGCTAGAAATATAAAAAATAGTTATGTCGCTCATTCGGGTTATTAAATCATTACGAAATATTTAAAAACATCTAATACAAGTAAATGATGATAATAATAATAGGTCAAATACTTAACAAAGGTTGGTAAGTAAGAGTAGGACCTAACACCAAAATCATATATTATGATATATATAAAAATTTTAAAAAAGGCTTTTGGACAGGTACATACATAATTTACCATGTAAATTAACGGAAGCGGCGTTGGATTACTTTAAGTCTATATAGATCAAGAAACTGCAATGGCCGCTTTTATTGATATAGATGGAGCATTCGAGAATTTAACAACTAACATTGATAGATGCAAGGAGGAGGCGGGACAAACCTGGTAAGATATGCTTTGGAGAACAGGATAGTAACATCCTCTCTGGGACTAGCTACCATCAAAGCAAGAGCAGGTGAAAGGTTACCCACAAGGAGTTCTGTCGCCACTACTTTAGCCATGGAGATAACTCATAGAACACCAGACAGCTCTAAGTACAGTTGATAACTGGTATAAGCAATATACTAACAGTTAATGCTTAGAAAACACCAAATTATCAACTTCACTAAAAAGGCAGCACTGACAGGCCTAAAATCACTAGAGCTAGGGCAAAGGTGATTTCAGCAGTCAAAGGAATAAAGTACCTATGGGTATAATTAGATCAATGTGTCTCATGGAACATACATACAAAAAACACAGAAAGCTGTACTGTCAATGGGGAGATATAAGATATAGCTTTGCTAATTAATTCAGGTGGTTATACCTAGGTATACCAAGCTGGTGGAGAAATTCACTAGGACACGGCAAATCATTCAGTTTATAATAGAATATATACGCAATACAGAAATACAGAATACAAATAGAGAAAAACGATCGATGCATATAAAGAGATACAAAAAAGTAGTATTAAGAGAACAATAATACTAACCTAAAACATTAACATAAACATCTTTGTAAACATAACCAATGCTGTTAGTAGCGTTGCAACCGTAATTGCCAGTATCGTTCTTTTGCAATCTTTCAATTATAATTTTGTTGGCAAATACTTTTCGTCTAGGATTTGCAACAGATTCTTCAATAGGTTTTCCATTATGAATCCATTTGATCTGAGGTTCTGGTACTCCACCGGCAACGCAATTAAATTCAACAGTTTCATCTTCTGCAGCATTAACTTTTTCGGGTTCGGTTATGAAATATGGAACAGCTAAAAACGCATAAACCACATTTAATTAATTGGATATGTATATATATATATGTTATTAACAATCTGTATAAGTTCAAAAAAAAAATGAGAATAAATGCACTCATAAAAAAAGTTAATCAATGTCGTCAAAATAATAACACTGAATTTAAAATGTTCCGAATTTTAATCCAAATCAAATTTTTTAATTGCTATGTTATATATTCAGTTCACTGTTGACTGATAAAATTACAATCTGAATTAGTTAATTTAGATTGGCTAAAATTTAATAAAATATTTTGTCAATTTTATTTCTTAATTATTAATTATACCCACCTAATACTTTTAGATTGATAGAATATGATTTTGCTTCCCCAACTCCATTACTAACTTCACATGTATATGATCCCTCATCTTCAAAATCAACAACTTTTATTATTAAAGATTTCCCATAATTTCCTTGTGTTATTCGATCCGAACTTTGCACTAATCGTCCACCTTTTTTCCAAACTGTTTGAGGCAATGGCCTAAAATATATTTCTGTAATATGTTTCACAAACAGAAGTAAGTGTACTTACGTTCCCCCAAATATGCAAAATAGCTCGGCGCGTTTTCCTCTATAAGCAACTTCATTTTTCCTAGTAACATATTGTAAAACAGGTTCATGCTTATTTTGAGAAGCAGAGACTCCAGAAGAGACCACGTTGAGTAACACTCTATTGCCGTATTTATATTCAAACTTAAAAAGCGATGTAGCAGCGCAAGCATACATAAAAGAATCAGTAACGTCAGCCTTTGTTAAATTAGAAAACCACAAGTTTCCTTCAGGATCTAGAGTCATACGAGAGCTATTAATAGTTTTAAAACCACCATTGGTATATAAGAATATCCAGTGAACTATCGGTTTTGGCCAGCCATCTGGCGGTTGGCAGGTAAGGTTAAATGGTTCTCCTTCATTACCAGTTACAGTTAATGGCAAAGTCGCTTTAAATGAATTGAGCTCTGCTTTACGCATATAAACTGAATTGGAGGTAGCAGTACCATATTGGTTTTCTGCAAAACATTGATACTGTCCAAGATCTACATCAGAAGGTTTAGTAATGGATAATGTACCACGCCCCATTTGTTGTGATATTCTGTCATCATAAGTTTGCCATGCAAAGGGTTTACCATTTTTAATCCAGTAGTATCTACAAAGTTATTATAAAAGGATATTAATTACTTTAATACAAAAATTTGAAAATATTTACTTTGGAGCTGGCTCCCCTATAGCTTCACATTCAATATAGAATGGCTTGTTATTTTCACCATTAGATTCAACTTGAAACAAAACTTCATCAGTGGGTGGTTGCTTTATTATGTATGGAGGTGATGGAACTAAAGATTAAAACATAATTAAGTTGTTTATTTTGCAAACATTTAAAAGTTACTACCTTCCCTAGCTATTGTCCAACTAATGTATAATGTTAAGATGAGAAAACAGTCCAAACTATATTTCATGTTTATGTGTTACTAAGTATATCTGAAACAAAATACAATTTACTTATCAAAATACTATTCTAACTAGTCATTAATTTGAAAACCTCATTATTGCCATGTCCAGGAAACTTATTTGTAATGAAAGATATCAAAATATGGTAAAGTGCATTAAATAATTTTAAAGGATGTGTTTGTTAATTTTTATACAAATAAACAATGGATCATTTCCCATGTTGATCATGTATTCAACTGCAGTTAAGCTTATTTTAATTTTTTTAAAATTATATTACAATTATTATTCTTAGTAGATACAAAGTAAAAAAAATATCTTAAATTCCTAGAAGATTATTCATATTAACCATTATTCTAAATAAAAAAAAATAACATTACAATACATAAATAAGGTATAATTAGGTACTTCCACACAAATAAAATGAATCCAAAACTAACAGCTTTAATTTTATGTATTTATTTTACTTATTCACATATTTATAGTTACATAGGGTTGCCAAACCCTACTGTAGGACAACTGTACCAAAAATCTTGATTTTATAAATTATTACTAATAAAACAGCAAAAGCTAGACATCTAGCAACCCTATATTAAAGTAAATAATGTATGTGATGACTAAAAAGAAATATAGTAAGATTTTCTAGGTGGTATTCCCACCTTAAGATTCCTGATTGTTTATCACTTGTGGTTTTAATGTATTAATATTGCATTTATTTCAACTTTGTTTGGCACTTTTGTGAAGTGACAGAAAAACTCAGGTCTGTATATAAGAATGTAGATCTTTGACATGTAATACCTCCATGGAGGTGCACCTGTCTTCCTACCTACAAGATAGTTGGGGAATAAATGAGTAGTTAGGAATAAATTTATAGAAAAAAGAGAAGCAGTGCTAAAAATATAAGTACCTACTTATTTGATCAAAGATGATTGTGGATTTGTACTAAGGACATAATTAAAATAAAACAATCACCAAATGGTCATGAAAGAAGTAATCACTATTTCAGTTTTCAATGAACTAGTTAATTCTTTCTTTTATAACAGATAAACATATACTATATTATATACATCATAAATAAAAAATATAATTGCCAAATGTCAGATTTACAATTTATAGATTATGACCAGTTTATTAATAAAAAATGAAAACGTTAACAATTAACTATAAAAAAATTAAGAAAGGTGTTAGTGTTTTACTTAAGAAGTTTTAAATCTCTCATTGACTATAATAACAGATGATGAAAGAAAAATATTAATATTAAGATTTTAAATGATAATGATAAATTGTTACTTATAATATCACAAGATCTTAAATTATTTCCGAAAAATTTTTTTGAGGACACGAATATTTTGAAAATAAGCGATGAGGTATAATTTTCTTAAAATATTCGTGTTCGAACGAAAATTTCCAGGAATAATTTAAGCTTGCGTGGTATTCGGTAAGAAAATTTCGCACCATAATTTGAAAATAGTATATAGTATATTTTTTATATTTTGCCATTTTATCATTGTTTAAATTAGTTTATTATTTTTATGTAATTACGAAAATTTTGATTTTAAAAAGTAGGTATATCGGTAGCACTGTGTAAATTGTAACATTTGACAGTCTTGACATTTTAATCATGAAATGTTAATGTTTTAAAATATTTTAAAATGACTAATACACCACTAATAATATATTATATAAGTAAAAAATGATATTCATATTCACAAATACTTTCTTAAAGAACAATATAAAATTAATAAATTGCTATTAGTCACAAATGTCATTAGATACTTCACTCATATCGCAAACCATTTAAAACAAAAATTTGCGTGTGTAAAAGTTACATTACGATACGCAAATGCGTTTTATAATGAAGATTTTTATAAGTGCAAAATATAAAAAAAATATTAATCCAATCTGACATCTGTCACAAAGCTTAATAATTACTAGTTTAACCGTCTGTACCATAGAGAAATATATTTTTTTATTTGTCTATGGTCTGTACGCTTGGGTTTGGACCACTCGGCGTTCTCTATGGTTTCAGCTGTCAAAAAATTTCCACTTAAATATCGTGGCGGCACGACAAAATATCCGGAAATTTTTTTAGTTACCATGTAACTAGACAAACTTAAGGCATTTTATTGGTTAAAAACTAAAGGTGTGAATTTTTCATAGTAATTCAGCAATATTGATATATGTTATTTTGGAATAAGTCAAACTAATAAAAATTGTAAATATATTTTTTCTAAGATTATATAAATGTATGTATATATTGAAATAGTACATACACTTAATATTATATGTATATAATCAGTTTTAAAATTACTAAAGTGTACATTACAGTGGTGAAGAGCCAATAAGATTACATTATAAATAATTAATGCTCAAAAAGTTCCTCTGCATATTATAAAATAATTTACAAATTCAATTTGTTTTAAATAATATAAAATACATTAAGTATTCAATTATAACAACTGTTAAAACAAATATACACTACTTAGAACTGTGGAAAATTTTAAAAAATAATAAATGTTTAATGAGCTATTATGCACTTAATAGTAAACTCTATATTTGTAACACACCATAAAGTACTTAATCAAATACAATTAATAGCATAAATTGTAATCAGATCACTCATAAAAATATTTAGTGATACCCAAATAAGTATGTATTGTGGCTCAATTATTCAATTAAGACATATATTGAAATATATATAGGTATTGATATAACAAATATTTAAAAACCAATCTAACACAACCTGTAGAACTAATAGTATTTTTTTCTAAAACATTTTCATAGAACTCCAACTCTAAAGTACTGACCAAAAATAAAAGAACTGATGAACATAGATGGTCAAATAATTGACATAAGTTAACTAAAATAAATATGACTTCATTCTTTCCTCACTTTTAAATGTCAACTATAATCATAAAATATAACCTTACAATTTGAATTACCAAAGACATCATATACTTTAAAGTCGTAGACCAAAAAAAAACATTAATGTTTTCCCCTTAAAATATACATAACAATATACCGCAATACGTCAAAGGTAAATCAACCCATATACCTTCTATAGGTAACTGGTATACCTACCTAGGTATCATAGAGCAAATATGAGATAATTTTTTTTAATATGTTGTATCTTAATAAAAAATATTATAATAAAAAAATCTTAGATTATAAACTTTAAGGAAAAAATAGTAGATTTATCAGACATTTACTCAATAAACAAAAAAAATACTTAAAATTGGATCAAGTGGATAAACAGCTAGGTGTCAATAACAGATATATAAATAAAAGCAGAGAATTCCTCATTCATTTAATTAAACACTACAGATAATACGGTTGATAATAAAACGTTATCAAAAGATAAGAAATAAACTTACCAAAATATATTATATGAAATGTTTATCATAACGATTATTCACAAAATCGAAGCACAATGATAGGTGCGGTCGTCTCGCTCTGATCTAGCAGTCGATGTTGATGCTGTCGTTGTCACTTTACACTAATCAAATAGTGAATTCAAAATGTCAATTCTAAAAAACGTCTTTTATGACTTCTGCTACTAAAAATAATTTTTTCTCATACTGAATATAATATTAATCTCTTTCTACCGCTTTAATTGACTCAACCAAATTATGAATCATTATTTTTAACAAATTAACAGGAGTAGGCGTGGTTTGAACTTTTTGCTGCTACTCCTCCGTTGCCGTTACTGAATAAGCCCTGTTTGTAGGTAAGCTATGCTTTCTATATGTGCCAATAGATTTTATTATTCATATTAGAAGTAAAATTACATTCCTTTCATCTCTTTGAGAAAACGAAGGTAAATAAAGTAAAAAAAAGGTGAACAAAGTTAAAATAAAACAATAGAATATTTTAAATACAAACGATATCCCTAACACTATTTGCGTCCACAATACGAATAAGGCTTTACAAATTACACAACACTGTTCAAAATAACTGTAATTTTAAATACCTTAATACTTCTATTGGCAAATAGATGGCACTCCAATATACAGAAGACATTCACTTTAAAACAAGTTAAATCACATATTATATTGTTTCAATAATATAACTAAAAAACTATTGGTTTTTTTGTCAATAAAATATTAGAGAGAATGAATAAAAGCCTGACTTGTTATACGATGTTTTAAAATGCATTTTATACCTTTTTTTAATTTGTTTTTGGTTCCCGTTCCCATATACCTAATACAGTATTCCCATATATTATTTTACCTAGGGTGTACAATTTGTAACTTTCTCTGTATCTCGACGATTTAGAGTAAACTCCTACTTCAGCTGCACTTTTATATCAATAATTTTTGTATGTAAATGTCAAAATTAATATTTTCTGTCACTTACTTGTTAGCCATTCTGGAGAAGTTTGGTTTTACCTTCATAAACAGCTATACAAAGTACTCCTAAAGTGGAATTCTGTAATATACATTAAAGGACAATCAATTTTTGTAAACATTTGTTTTCCCAATTTTGATTTTTATTTGCCACTCGAAATGGTAAATCTTCTGTTAATGTTATAAAATTTAGTTGTACGTTAATAAATTAATAATAAGATCAAAAAATAAATCATTGTCGGATGAAAATATATAAACAGCTGTCATTGAGCTTTTAAAGTCAGTAAATCAAAAATGGAAGTTTTATTACATATAGTTCTTTATTTATAATATGTTTTTAATAATAAGAGTGTGGGTTTGTACAATTTATTTCATTCATATTTACCTCGATATTTACATTCTGTAAGTAAAATGATAAAATAATTTGAAAATGATTCTATTTTAAAATGCCAAATGGTTTTTTTAACTTCATATTAAAAGTATCCAAACTATATTATAAAATGAAGTGTGTAGTTTGATAAACCAAATGTTTAAAAAATTGAAAACAATACCTACAGCCATATAATGTCAAAAGTTGAAATTCTGTTGCATATTCTTTCAAAATTTGATTTCATGCTTGATATTTAAAATAATACAAGTGGGAGAAGAATGGTTTTATTAAATATTATAACTGTACTTTATTCACTTAAATGCTACAATATTTTTTACCTTTATTATTTTGATAATTTCCTGAATTACACTAAACATTACACCAATTATATTAATTATATTATTTTTCTAAATACGCTAGCATTAACCATTTATGATCAAAGTCGTAAATAGTCAGTACAGAAAATCACGATGTCATTGACTTACACAACCTCAACCTCACAACTCACAACAATATAATTATAAGTGCTTCAGTAAATAGAGACATCTATTGTTTATGTACAAACTTAATATAAAATTTATTAAAGAAAATTGTAATTTAGGTACCTATAAATATGAATATTAATTTTTCCCTTTCGTTTCGACCTGTACCTATAAGTATATCGTTTGTTGACTGTGTGTTTATTTGCTGATATAGGTACATTTTTTTCAATGAATTTAACACCTAAATTCTAAATTTGTGGGATATAGGTACTAGGTACTAAAGTGTAATTAGTATGCACGCCTTGACCTAAGGTTCTAGGTACCTTCCTCAGTACACGATATTATTCTGACGTCAATATTGCCTGAGATTACCTTTGAGATAGGTCATAGCATTCTAAACAAACTTTGGCTTTATGATAGTTTGCATTGAATATTTTTGTATTATGTATTTTCTTATTTTTGTGAAGTTTTTGAGACATGACTGAATTTTTTTTAAATGTATTTATGTAAAATTCAAACTTATTTTGGTATTTTTGGAAAGATGCTTTGATAAATCAACTGAAAAAAAAAACAATTATTACCAATAAAATAGCAAAATAACTTCAAAACAGGTGTTATAGGTTATAAGTTTAATAGATGGCGCTAGCTACATGGCGATTTTAAGTGGAATTGATTCATGATACAACAATGTTGTACCATATGGGATTGATTAGATTTTCATAGTTGACTGGTTGCATTTTGCACTTTTTAGAAATTAATTAATTGTAATTAGTTTGATATTTTTATATCCAAAAATATTTTCTACTCCTTTAATTTAATTAACTAGTAACCTATTCTATATTTTATATAGTAAAATAATTGGATACAAAAGTAGGGGCAAAGTTTTTCGTAATTCATTTGTTATTGTTTAATATTTTTAGTACAACTTAATTAAATAATTTGAAATAAGGATAAATCATACTTTTCCATTTAAAATAGATATCAATTATTTGATTTTTAAAGTTTTTCAATTCAATAAAAAACCTATTATTTATAAAAGTATAGGTATGATTTTGGGTTTGTAAGTTAATTCAAGAATAATATAATTTGTTTAAATATGAGTGGGATGTTACCTACTTAGGTATATAAATTTTGTTTCTTAGGGTGCACATTGTCGCTTCAGTGTGGTTGGATAGCGAGCGGATAGTGGGAGAAGCGCCACACGAGATTCTTTTGAAATGTTGGTGTCTGCTAATTCATTACGCCGTTGTTGTCGTATAGCAAGGTTAGGCCTTTAGTTTACCAAAGAATGCACTGTTGCATTGCCGAATATTCGAATTAATATTTCATTAAATACAAGTATTTAATTTATTTCTATAACAATGGATGAACAAAGTTTACAAAGTGATCAAAATATCGAATATCATTTAGTGACAATGTTTGAAAAGTTAGAAAATCTAAGAAATGGTACAGTGAAAATTTCAAAGATTTCTAAAATGCCAGTAAAAGTGGAAATTCGAACTCTGGAATTTTGGCGGGCGGTTATTTCGGAGTGTTTATCTTCATTTATTTATGTTTTTGTTGTTTGTGGAGCTGCCGCAGGATCTGGTGTAGGAGCTCCTATTTCATCAGTGTTGTTGGCTACTGCCTTATCAGCAGGATTTGCAATGACTTCACTTACACAATGTTTTGGGCATATTTCAGGTAAAATTTATTTTTTAAAGATATAGCCCCTAATCACAAAGTTTAATCTTTGAAAAAGACGTTGTTTAAGATTAAACTTAGATAAGTATTTTCTTCAGATTAGATAAATCTGATTTCCAATAATGTTTAAACGATAAACTGTATCTTTTTAAGGTAGTTATGTATACTGGCTCTCTAGACTCTTAAATTGTTTGCCAAACAGATTTTTCTTTGAATTTGTTGCATTTATTCAAAAAATTATTTTTTCTGTTAAAGTCATAATACTTAAACCAAAGCTGGCCTGTTCTGGGTTTTTGCTATAGATTTTTATTTTTTTCGTCTTGTCATTTCCTCTATATTTTAATTATCTTTAACTAATAATAATTTATCTTTCTATAATACAGCTTTTTAATCTCCCCTTTTTTCATTTCCATACGTGATAGTAATCAATTAAAAATATTTATATGCAATTGTCCCGTATACCTACACATGACCATCGTCTATAGATATATAGTAAGTATTAGTATATCTATGGACGATGCACATGACATGCGGATTTTTGTTGACTTATTACACTTGAATTTCATATTTTTCTTTGAAAGTAAGTAAACAATTGTAAATGCTTGCGAACTGAAACATCTGCTTTTTGCTTTAATACAAAAACCCCAATCCCACATTATAAAGCTTTAATTGATATTAATTGACTCTTTAAATTGACTGCATGCAATTAAAAAAATAACTTTAAATAACAAACAATGTGTTTCTTTTGCCGCTAAACTTTTTCAACAAAATAAATATTTACTTTGTGCATAAAAAGTAAAAATAGTAAGGATAATATAAGAAAAATTGACAAAAAATTTTAATTATAGAAACAAAATCTAAAATAAATTGAAAATATCTGCGAACCATTCAAGAAGTTCAATGTAAATAGAGAAGAGGTTTGTTTAGTCACGTACAAAATAATTAAAGAAAGTGATGAAAAACATGTAATGTGGATAAGAAAAATGTAGATATAAATGTGGATTGGTATTACAAAACTTTATTTTAAAATTTGGAATCGATGTTTAAAAAATATAATAAAAAAAACCCCTAAATTATAGTAAGCTAAATAATTTTCAGCACGTACTTTATTTAAATTATAGTATTATTTAGCATAGCTATTTGTAACTCAATAATTTTGTTCTAGGCGCCCATATTAATCCGGCAGTAACTATAGCAATGGGTGTGATAAAAAGAATATCTGTTCTGAGAGCATTTCTGTTCATAATTGCTCAGTGTGGAGGGGGGATAGCTGGAGCTGCTTTTTTGTATGGGTAAGTAAAAGTTCTCATATCATTTAAAAACAAACATATATTAATAGGATTGCGCTCAATTTTAATATTCAATAATTTTACATTCCACCTATATTATTGGGCGTAATTAATCACATATTGGTACTGCCCTAAACTGTAAACAAATCCAAAATGGTCTGAGGGGGAAGTTACTTACTAAACGTAGTTTTACAAATAAAATAGTTATTTTCACTTCATTTTCTCTTTTGTTACTTTAAATTTAGAAATGATTGCTGTTTTCTGGGACTTTCATATATTTTTTTCTCTCATTCTTCTAATGGATTGAAAATATTTCAAAGGTTGTTTTCCCATTAAAGACGTCAGTTTCGTATACCTAATTAATTTGGGCGGAACCTTATTCAATATCAATTTATAAGGTTGTCAGATTAACAACTATACTGAATTGTGAAATTTCCAACTATTTGAACTTTTGGTGAAAACATAGGCCGTTGGTCTACGCTATACGTGGTTTTCATTCCGGACAACCGTGTTAACCTAATCTAACCTAACCATGGTTAATATTTAATTATCAGAACATGGCTTGTGACTTGGTCGTTGTCAATGTAAGGTCCCATTATGTTTACGTTTGTTACTTAATACCTACAAAGAATTATGAAATACATTTAAAAGGAACGCTACTGACTTTTTATTTTGTACTTAGGTACCTATCAAAATTGGACGTTGTTGGTCATGTGAGGTGAATTCTATTAATTTTGATTACGACTTTCATCGCAGTTTTAAAATAATCAGTATTTTTTAAACGATGTTGTAGAAAAAAAACATGGCAAATTACTGTAAATTGGTGCAAACCTATAATATGAGAGAGGACAAATTATGTACGAAGCCGGAATATAATTTAACAAAAGATCCTAAGGATTTTTTCTACCTGTGTTGAGACATGAGACTACCTGAGTTTAAAATGTGGAGGAAGATGAAAATAATGAACAGCAGCCCAGCTGCCGTTTTATACAAGGTCGTGCTCTATAAGAAGACTTAACGGGGTCAGAAACCCCACAAACCGTTTAATAAACATGATATCAAAAAAATGTTTTTTGTTTATATTTGCGAACGTTATCTCAACTTAAAGAGTAAAATATATCAGATAAATAGTTAAGGATGAGGTACACGTGCAGAATGCTGGAGAAGGAATGGTTTCACAGTTTTACAAAAATACTTATTTATAATTTCCTACAATTTAAACAACTTTCAGTTTTGAATATAGTCTGCTGTACACCAAAGCTACGCGTTTAAAGATAACACAGTCACTTTCAAAATATAGCTTCAAATTTTAATGAAAGATATTCCGACAAAAACCTATAACACCAGACCATCTTGAATTTAATACAAAGATACTAGGTAAACATATTAATTCCCCATAAAACTTCTAAAATAAATCTGTAAAAATATATAAGCCAATGTTTTTACTTAGATCCGGTTAGGTACATACACAAGACTTAATTTTTTTAAATAGCAACATACCTATAGGTGTAAAAGAAGTTAGAATTATTAAATAATTTTGTTTATTATTTTCTATAATTAATTTAATTGATTAGGTAAGACCCAAAATGAAAAATTCTTTATAAAACTTTATATAAAAATATCCTTGTTTAAAATTATCTGTACACCACTGATTATAATCCAAGGTTGTCAAACTTAAGATGTGTTCAAATAAAAAAAAATCCCTTACAATATCTAGGATGTATGTACATCCCTTATGTAACTGCAACTGAGTCCTATAAAATTTTGCTAGGTACCTTAATTAAAAACCCTGTCACCTGTTGTGTAACAAATGTATGATTTTTTTGTCAATTCCAAAGTACCTAAGTAGATCCAATTAATATCAAGTAATAAATAAACTAAAAGCAACAGGTTTCAAAACTTTCCACAGTTCTTATTAAATAAATGATTGGGTAAATTTTTTGTAATAATACAAGAACTGATATGAAATAAAAACTTTCATTCTAGGATTGGAATAACCTTAATTTGTACGATCAGTAGGTACCTATTTGAATATCGTCTTCTAAAAATAATTTTAAATGTTTAATGTCACGTTCAACATGAAATTCTACATTTTGTTCGAGTTCATGTTTTGCTAGTGTCTTAACGACACCTGTTTTATTATTAGGAGGGATTTATTAAGGTTTAAACAGAAAGAAAATCTTCGTTTTATTTTTTTTAATAACCTAGGGACTGAAATAACAGCATGAGACAGTCAGCACGCGATTTTATTAATATGTAAATGGAATATTCAGTTGGAACAATTTAATTCGATAAAGCAGGTATATGCACAAATAAAATAATTAGATATTTTACTCCTAAAATGTTTGTGGGTAGGTACCTATATAAATTGATAAATTAAGGTTTATTACAAATTTTACATAGATAATTCTAAAATTCTAAATTAAAATAGAAACAAACAGTTCGGCTCACAATCATTAATATCAAAACCAAAAACCAATTAGATCAACAAAAATAGCACTATTTGTTATTTACCTTTGTTCAGATCTCTAAACTTCGTTGAAGAACATGCTATAATATGTGTATCTACATTCAACTTAATAAAAGTGTTAAGTAAGTAGTTAAAATTACTCTGAAAAACACGATTTTATTTACTGCCATGAATCTATTTATGCTCCAACCGTTCAACAACCTATACAAAACTATGTATCACAAAAAAGGTTACTATCGTTTGACGTCTAATACGTTCAACTCTGAATATTTTTTTATTTATAGGGTTTGTAATTGTATTTTTAATTTAATGATGGGATCTGTTAAAAACATCAATTGTCCTTAGCGAAAAGTGGTTATTGAATTAACTGTAACCAACATACCTACCTACTTATCTTTCCATTTTATTTTTTTTATTTAAGTTGAGGTTATTTTCAAAATCATTTGTGTAAAGAAACGCTATCTTTAGACGTTGTTAAAATATCAATTTGTGTATTTTCAATCTCTTCGACTACGTCGTAGAGATGAGGGCGAGCAAAAGTAAAAGAATGTTTATCGCAACAGCTGAAAAGAGCAGGTGGTAGCGAGTGTCCATCTTGGTTTTCGAGTTAGCAGATGGTAAGAGTAATAGATTCATTCAACGAAGAAACCCAACTCTCTTATGGGTTCGAAATATTTTTATTCTAGTTAAAAATTCGGTTTCATAAAATTAATTTTTAACACTTATACTTTTAAAAATTACTTTATAACGTTTCAAATATAATTAGCAAATATTAAACCTAAGTACTAACAAATCAATGACCACTTTCCAAAAAATTTAGCAATATTTTTTTAATTAGGAATTAAGTAATTAAGTTGTCAAAAGGTACATACCTGACGTACAAAATTATATGTGTTCTGTGTTGAGTACACGCAGGTACCTATTTGGTAATAGTCATAATACACTTCTTAAAAAAAAAAAAGAAGAATGAGAGGGAACAAGGTATGTCGATATGTATCGTATTCTGTATTCTGTGATGGAATGTAAAAAGGTGAATGCCAATTAAGTTTGTTTGGTTTGTTAATAAATTATTAAAATACTCGCTAAGTTTATTGGAATCCTGACCACTAAAGAAATAGTATACGAGAAGTGTACGACAGTTTTTCAGAAGTGGGATTACTGAGATTACTGATTACTGAGATTACTGATTACTGAGATTACTTCAAGTTCACGTGTTATTGGAACTTTGGCTTGGCTGTTCAGCGGAATATTTCTGAAACTATTGAGGGAATCATAGTTGAAATGAGCACCGAGAAATTACAGACAACCATGGTGGATAACACAACCGAAGCTGAGGTACAAAATAATATAGTATATGTTGCTGGTGGGTACAAAAATTTTAGCAATATTAGTGATATTTTGCCGGCATTTGATCCAGTTAAAAATGATATTGCCATTAATCATTGGATTGATAAAATGGAAGAATATGGTGAGTTGTACGATTGGGATGAAATTGCAATGAAACATTATGCTCTAGCCAAGTTAGAAGGTGTTGCGAAAACATGGAGAAATAGTTTGCCCTGTCAAACGAAGAGTTGGAAAGAGTGGAAGATTTTACTTTGTGAAACATTTTCAATTGAGACGAGCACCATTGATTTAAGATTACAGGCACAGAATTACAAATGGAAACCAAATCAAGAGATTGTTGAATATTACTTGAGAAACTTTCTAGATGTGTCAAGTGTGGAATGAGTGAAAGGGAACAGATAGAATGGATGGTTCATGGACTAAACGATTCAAGGTTCAGAGACTATTTAGGGCCACTTAGCAGGTATGTGAAAGTAAACCAATTACTTCCAGACTTGAAAGAAGGAGCTAACTATATTAAAAGGTATGCAAATAAAAACTCTGATAAGTTTAGTAAAAGTAGTGAAGTTAAAACTGATACTGTAGTTAGACAAAAAATTATTACTTGTTTTAAATGTCAACAACAAGGTCATTATGCTAGGGAGTGTCCCAAAAGAAAACTAACAATAATTCAAGTATTGATCAAGTATCCAGTACTTCGGATACAAATAATACTGTTTTTGTTATAAATTCATCTGAGGATAGTCATAAAAAATATTTTAAAACTGCTTATTTAAACAATAAACCTGTGGAATGTTATGTGGACCTTGGCAGTAGTTGTGTTACATTAAGAGCAAATATAGCAGAACAAATGGGTTTCACTTATTATAAAGTAGATACACAACCGCTGGTAGGGTATGGTAACGGTTTAGTTAAACCATTAGGTCTCTTTACAGGTATTTTAAAAATAAATAATGTTGTTGGTGAAGTGAGGGTACATGTTGTACCTGAACATAGCCAAAAGGTCGCTTTAATAGTGGGACACCCGTTTACAGAGTTGCCAAATGTTCAAATAATTAGTAGAAATAAAGAACTTATAATTGAGGAATGTAATGTGTCTCCCACTATTGAAGAGAAAACTATTTTACAAACTACTAAAAGTACAATACTCCCTGATAATTATTTAGGTCATATCGCAATTAAATCCGATCTACAAAATTATGAACTTTGTGTTGAAGGGGAATCCGACCAGAAGGTTATGCTATTCCAAGATGTGTCATTCAGACTGATTATGAAGGTAAAGCTGTGTTGCCGGTTTTAAATATTTCTGGGAAAGAAATCGAATTTAAGAAAAAATACAAACATAGCCAGAGCGGAAACTTGTGAAGAGTCAAACAGTGAAGATGTAAGAAGAAAAGAATGCAATGAGGAAGAGATTAAAATGGAGGAGATTGATACGGAATTAGTGGGTGATGATGCATGTAAACTTTTAAGCCTAATTAATGAGTTTAAAGATGTGGTAGCCAAAAACATAAAGCAATTAGGGGTTACTGATAAAATAACAATGAAAATTGAACTGACGACAGACAAACCAGTTTACTACAAACCATATAGACTTTCATTTCATGAAAGAGACCAAATTAAAGAGATAGTAAAAGAACTTAAAGAAGCGGACGTTGTTGAAGATTCTAAAGCTGAATATGCCAGTCCTTGTTTATTAGTCAAGAAGAAGACTGGAGATGTTAGACTCTGTGTTGACTACAGAGCCTTAAATAAAATAACTATAAAGGATCATTACCCATTGCCGCGTATAGATGATCAGTTGGATACTCTGTATAACAAAAAATATTTTACTAACCTAGATCTTCGAAGCGGATATTACCAAGTGCCAGTGGAGGAAGAATCCAAAGGTAAGACTAGCTTTATTACACCAGATGGTTTGTATCAGTTCAAACGAATGCCCTTTGGGCTGTGCAATGCGCCAGCATTATTCCAAAGGCTAATGAATAATATTTTTTGCAAGCTGAAACATTCTAATGCACTATGTTATTTAGATGACACCATCATATCATCGAGTACCGTCGATGAAGGATTAGCCTACTTAAGAGAAACATTAGAGATTCTGAGAGAATCAAATTTAAGATTAAGATTGGATAAATGTCATTTCTTTAAGTACAAAATTGATTATTTAGGTTTTGAAATAAGCGAAAGTGGCATAGCTCCTGGTAAGATTAAAACAATTGCCATAAGAAACTTTCCAAGACCCAAGGATCTTAAAAGTGTTAGAAGCTTTATTGGATTGGCTAGCTATTTTCGAAGGTTCGTGAATGGATTTTCGTTAATAACGAAACCGCTCACCGATTTACTGAAGAAAGGTAACAAATTCAATTGGACAGAAATCCACGAGGAAGCCTTTTAATAATGTAAAAAGGTTATTGTGTGAAAAACCTATTTTATGCATATATAACCCTAAGGCACGTACGGAGTTGCATACCGACGCATCGAGTCTTGGTATAAGTGGAATTTTATTGCAAGAACAAACTGATAAGAAACTTCACCCTATAAGCTACTTCAGCAGAAAAACTACAGCCGAAGAGTCTCGATATCACTCTTACGAATTAGAAGCATTAGCCATTGTAAATTCTGTAGAACGGTTTAGAGTTTATTTAATTGGGATAACCTTTATTATAAGGACTGATTGTAATAGCCTTAAGATGCTACAAAATAAACGGGACCTAAATCCACGAATTGGAAGGTGGTTCATGCGACTCTCTGAGTTTAATTACATAATAGAATATCATTCTTCTACACTAAATGCTGTCGCTGACGCGTTGAGTCGTAATCCGGTAGAGGATGCTAAAGAAACAGAAATCATAGGACTACCAGTCTTACACATTAACGTCACAACCGATTGGATAGCGGCAATGCAGAGAAATTCTCCAGAAGTTTTGGAAATATGTCACAAGCTAGAAAATGCGGATCAGGAAACTCACAAGAAGTATACTCTTTGCCGTGGTAGAGTTTATAAATTAAAGAAGAATCGAATGAGGTTGTATGTACCTAAAGATCTGCAGTACGAAGTCATTAGCATGACCCATAGAAATATTAATCATTTGGGTATCGATAAGACGCTTTCTAAATTGAAAGAAAATTATTATTTTCCAAAAATGCGGGATGCTGTCACACAATACGTGAACAGATGTATTAGTTGTTTATATCATAAGCTACCTAACGCCAGGAATCCAAAATGTTTACATCCTTTAGATAAAGGCAATGTTTGTTTTCATACTGTTCACTTGGATCATCTGGGACCCTTCCCTCGGACTCCAAGAGATAACAATTATGTGTTAGGATTAATAGATGGCTTTTCAAAGTACACTGTGCTGAAACCTGTTCAAAGAACTACGTCTGAAGAAACCGTCCTGTTCGTACGAGAATTTATATCTCACTATGGGAAACCATCTAGAATCATCACCGATCATGGCACAGCTTTCACCGCAGACTGTTTTGAAAGATTTTGTAAGGACCATTACATACAGCATGTAAAAAATTGCGGCAGGAACGCCCAGGGGTAACGGTCAAATTGAGAGGTTAAACAAAACAATTTTATCCTGTTTGTCGTCAAGCACAGATTGTAATGATGAAGATGATAAGTACCATTGGGACGATAAAATCAGCGATATTCAATGGAGCTTAAACACGACTGTACATAGAATTACTAAATGCACTCCATTCGAGGTAGTTTTTAAATACAAAGCGATTGGGCTAAATGAAGATCCATTAGTAGCAGAAATAAATGAAATTAATGCTTTGGTATTAGGAAATGAAAGTAAGGATAATCAAGAAGTTGCATCAAGGTTGAAAAAGAACAGGGACAAACAAATAGAGGAAAATAAACTGAGTAACGTTAAAATCAAGAAATACGAAGTAGGAGATTTGGTAATGGTTAAAGATCAGATACCATCTACGGGTGAAAGTAGGAAGCTGGAAGCCAAATATAGAGGACCATATGAAGTGGCTCGGGTTTTAGACAAAGATAGATACATAGTGGAAGATATTGTCGGTGAACAACAAAGTGGGCGGTTGTATAAGGGTATTTTGTGTGGGGAGCGGCTAAAATTGGTACCTAAATCGACCTAAATGATTGTCACGTGAGTCACTTGTTTATTAATTTTATTTTTTTTATATGTTATGTACGTAATCACATTTTCGTTTAAAAAAGTGTTATTTTTATGTTTGGTCATACGTTGTTCCCTTTGGTCATAAAGTTTTATGTCCCATTGACGAGGACGTCAAAGAATCAGGATAGCCGAACTGACGTACAAAATTATATGTGTTCTGTGTTGAGTACACGCAGGTACCTATTTGGTAATAGTCATAATACACTTCTTAAAAAAAAAAAGAAGAATGAGAGGGAACAAGGTATGTCGATATGTATCGTATTCTGTATTCTGTGATGGAATGTAAAAAGGTGAATGCCAATTAAGTTTGTTTGGTTTGTTAATAAATTATTAAAATACTCGCTAAGTTTATTGGAATCCTGACCACTAAAGAAATAGTATACGAGAAGTGTACGACATACCTAATTTAATTTATTCAGCATTGTGTAAAGTGTATTAAAAAAATATTGAATATCCCCCTCATATTTTGAATTAATCAACAGTATACCTACCTACATTATAAAAAATACGAAAATGGTTTTTTATTTAATTGTTAAAAAATTATATAAATCATTAATTTAAAAAATCGACACTGGACAGTTAGGGTATACTTAATGCCAAAAAAATTAAAAATATTTTGTTTTGTTTAGATAAACGATTTTTGTGTAAACTAAAATTAACAAAATGTAAAAAAATTATTGAATGTGTAATCTTACAGTTGATGCATAGTTGCTAAGTGACCATGTTTTTCATTCTATCGCAGACAAAATTTGGATATAAACCTCCCATATTATCATTAAAAAGCATAAAGAAAGTCATTAAACAGCTCGTTATTGAAAAAAATAAACCAAAATGTGTAAAGGAGTGTGAGTCGCAGTGAATAAAATTAAGGACTACATTCGTTGAATTTGAATTTTCGGGTCAATATTCCTCTATTCGTTTCCATGGTGCAAAAGTAACACTTTTTGCATAATATATTTGTAGAGGCTACATCCTGAATTTATTCTTTTTTGTCTCTATTTTTTTCCATCTTAATCTCTTCCCTATCTTTCTTGAATTAAATTTAATTTTTTTTTAATATTGAATTATATTCTCTTCGACAATCCTCTCTCCTTGTTGTTTCGGATTCGGCATTCGGCTTTCAACATAATTTGGTTGATTTATTGAACATTCAATAATTCAACCTTTATCAGTCAATTTAGTAAGGCCAGAAGTTGTGTTGCAAATGATAGGTACCATTCAGGGCTTTAATATTGTTGTCTTATTACTTATATATACTTCCTAGTCTTCACAGTACTTAATCAACACAGATAGCTACCATGAAAACACAAAATGTATCTTGGCAATAAATCAATCTGACGATTATAGTTTATCGAAATAGCTGTCATTGAGTTAGGTTAGGCTATTTTTTTTAAAATAATTGTTTTTTATATAAATATAATAAAAATAATAGCTGTACCTACATTCCAAATATGTAAATATTCAACTTCAAATACAAAACAAACGATAAATTTGTCGAAGATTCTTTCAGTGATAAATAATATGGATCTATTTATTTCCTTTTATACCAACTGTTCAAATTGCACTTATTGTATGTTTTTTAATGGTGCGAAGACAAGTAGAGTGTGTGCTGCCAGTATTCGCCATATCGCCATACGGATGAAATTATAACAATATGGGAAGAAGTGGCAAGTTATATCCCTATGATATAGACTTTTGCACAGGTCCGGAAGAGCACCGCAAGCCTTCAATATGTCTAGAAACAATTTTACTGTAGACACTATAATCTGTGTAAAAACAAGGAAGAGTAAATTGAATAGATCAGCCACAAAATTAACTAGTTAATTTTTTTATTACGATTTAAACACTGATATCTGCTAGCAATAACTATGATTAATCAATTATGAATTAATGAACGCATGTTTTTATAATTATTCATTTGTGTGTTCAAGTACACAGAAATTAAAATTATCCAAGTTCCAATAAGAATTGGCTATGAAGTAAAACCCAAAGAAAAAATCAAAAATCATACAATCTCGCTAAATTATAAAGAGTTAATTATATGCTAGACGCTATAAAACAGAAAAAAAGAATAAATGTGTTTTTAGAGAGGTGTAAACTTGCATGCGATTTAAACAATCAGTAGGCGATATAAATACCAATTTTGATTCAAATCACTCCTCCTAGTTTTTAAATAGAGTATATTTAAGAGAATATTTAAGTAAAAAGTAATAACATGTATTGTTTGGCCTTTGGCAAGATCTCTTTATTTCCTAATACTTCTATTTTTCTCCAATTATTGGTATCTTATCAAACACTATTATACTATCAGGAAAATTTTTAACTGAAGTGAAGATGTCGCCTTTGATCATTAATATTCTAAATTTAATTTTCTTCTTTTCATCGCCCACATTAATTAGTTTTTTTACTTACCGTCCGTTGATCCATATCCTTCATGTATCTCATTATACGTTCCAAAACACTTCCGCCAAAATGAGCAACATCTTGACATACACAAAGACAATCCCCACAAATTCATGTGTCTGTCAATAAGAAATTTTTTTAATTATTCCAAATAGCTTATACCTATATGTAAACTATTCGCGATTTCGACTACCGTTGAGGGCGCTAAGAAACGTAAACAAATATGGAGGATTGTGAGTAATCTATTTATTTGAGGTGTCGAACTTAGTGGTTGAGTTGTGTGTTTTAATTGTTTGGTGGTAATTTTACAAATACAAATAAAAGAATCAAACATCAACCTCCACATAACAATCCAAAATAAAATTAAAAATAATTTGCGATTACTCACAAAGTAGGTTTATTATTTATCCTCCAGAGGGCGTCTAGACTTTCGAAAAGGCGAATTGCGTTCACAAGAGAATCAACAAGGATGAATATATGATTTAAATTTTTTTTTATTAATTGTATGTAAGATCCATGTCTTAATTAAATTATATTTCTAATTCACGTAGTATTTTAGTATAGGTTATTATTTTAAATAAAGAGATTAAAACGCAAAACACTTATATTGTGGGTATGACTTATATCTAGACCTGCCCTGTTCGTTAGCCCTTTTTATGATAAGTAGTAATGCGGTCGACGTGTGACAATAAAGAATAATTCGAATACAAAAGTGTGGTTATATGATTTAACCCCACTTAAAAACTTGTTCGGAAACATGGGCTGTCGAAATTATTTACGAAGGGTAAGGGCAGTTTCCTACTCCCTTTTCTTCTGTCTATTTTGGGTTTCCCATCTGGGACCTTTGGGAATAACATCCGATTTTGTGTTTTCATTGTGTTTTACCGAAAAAACACATTTTTTTTTAATCTGGGCGAAGCAACAAATTTTATATTCGTTTCAACCGTCGTCGCTGTTTGTTTATAAAATATGGGATTTACTAATAACAAATTATGTATTATTCTTTTAAAAAAATATATTTCTGCAATATTGATAGATCGATATCTCTTGAAATAATATTTATCAGCCATGAAGGAACAGCAGTTGAACACGATATGAATATACCTAAAATATTCATGCCCGAAAGAAAATTTCCTTGGTCAGCTATCAAAAAAATTTCCACTTAAATATCGAGGCACCACAAAAAATTCTGTACATTTTTTAGTTGTCACGGTACCTAACTAGACAAAATTAAGGCATCTTATTATTGGTTAAAATGTAGAGGTTCGAAATTTTCAATCTTATTTTAAGTTATTTTTACATTTTCTTATAACTTTATTGTGATTGTGATTTTTAAATGGTACTATAAGCGATGCTTATTAGGATGTTATTTTCACTGAAACCTTAAAGATGCCTCGTATATATGACTATACAATGTCTTTTATAAAAAATAGACATCATTTGCGTGGGAAAGTATCACCTCTCAATTTCACTCACGAGTATCATTTTAATCGCCCTAAATTCCCACCCTTAAACCCAAATTCGCATTTTGTAAAATGGTTTTCCCACTCCTGATGGGAATAAGGCACGTGTCTGTCGCCAAGTTATTCTTGGACAGATTTTATATTTGAAATACGGCATTAATTCGATTAAGTGTATGAAACGTTAAACTTTTAAAGACCTATTGTCGACTAAATGTAATATGTTTATTTTCACACGGAAATTGTTCATTGTAGGTATATGGAAATCTGAAAAATTACGACTAAGCTATAATAAAAATATTAACTATAGGTGTACCAATGGTAAATTTTATTCTTATTCTATCTTAATATGAACATCTGTATATCAGAACTTTAAGTTATTTAATTATTAAACTATTTATTCGAATCAATTTTAGAATTTACTAACATTTATTTCTCTTTCGTGAAGGACCCTGTATAAAAGTGAATATAAAGGTACGCAGACAAAAGTGTAGTGAAAACGAAGCTTTCTAAAGAAATTTCGTGGATTATTTAAATTGCTGGCCAATTGGTTCTTTAAGTCATTAAGTGCGACAAGATGTTAAAGCAGTTCTGTCTCGCATTTATAATTCATTCATTTAATTAAGTGCAGTCATCGTAACGACCAATCTTTATATTTTGTTGTTTTAATAATTCAATTAATTACTCAACATAATGCGAATTATTAAATAAAAATTAAGCTACTAAGGAAATTGATAATATATCAGAGCAGGATTAGCATGGTCTTAGCTCAGTTCTTATTGATACAATTTCTATTAGCAAAGATCAAATTTGTCACAATATAACGTTTAATTCTTTATTATTATACAGTGAGGGGCTAAATTATGCAATTCTATAATTACTGAAAAAATCCTTGACTTTTAGGATATTTCCGAACAGGTGTCGTCTTGTTATCGACAGTTGTCAAATAAAAAAAAATTATTATATCTTATTATTATTACTATTAAAATAAGAGATTCTCTAGACATTTACACTAAAGCTGTTCATTCAGAATGAACTTATTCAATGTAGTTTTATTATCTATTTTACTATATTTCATTTTCAAATAAATTTATAATAATAAACCCAAAAACACTGAATATGGTTTTGGCCAAATTTTAATTAGTTAATTGTAAACTGATCAAGTCGTTGATTGTTTGATTTGCACTTTTAAATGGTATTGCTCACCTAAGTGAAACACAACGCATAAAAATATTAGTTCTTAGTGGATGCGGAAATAAAAAAGAACACAGCAAGAGGCATGCAATTTATTTAATAAAAAATATCAACCAGTAAATCAACAATTAATAAAAAAAATCCTAATAAAGTTTAGAGATCGAGTCTGCAGTTGGGAGAGTGGGACGTAGCCGGGGTCAGCAAACAGGTGAGTTCTTACTTTCATAAAGGTATGTAGAGGACGACGAAAAAATGTAAATGCACTTCGTGAAAAAACTGTCCATTGTCTCGCATTTTACATGTTCGACTATAATAGACAGAAACTATTATTAAATATAAAAAATAACAATAAAACTGTTATGTACAGAAACCGGGACTGAACACCATTTTGCAGTAATAATTGAAAACATCTTATACATGTTATAAATGGTTTAGTCGTCCTAAATAATCCTCTCTTTAGTACACTGTTGTAATACGAATTGATTAGACAATAGCACCCGCATACATCTTATCAATTTTACACCCACTATAAAAACACTTATACAATGTCTAGAAAACATTTGCCACCAGCTAAGAGTCTGCAGCTGAAATCTTTAGTTCTAATAGAAGCACGTGTGTTCGAATATACCTATCACCTGGCGTTTTTTTCACCACTTGTTCGGTATTTCCTTTCCTTTCTATCTCCGCCCCTCTATGCCCTTTTACAGTTCTTCAAAGGCCTCTATCTTTGTAGCCCTACAGTGGTAGCGTGTTCAAATATTTAGTATTTTTTGGTTAAAATGTATTTGTTTAATGTATTTGGTTCTTTTATTATTACTATTTATTTGAAAGTAATGCAATTACGCTTTATTATAAATATGTAATTAATACTGTTTCCAATTTTTTTCTTTCAGATTTATTTATTAACGAATTTTATTAAAAAAAAATAATTATTGGAAAATTAAATATTTCTTTAACTTTACCTGGTTTGAACCAAATTTTATTACAGGTATAAGTGTACCTTTTTTGATCTATAGTCTTCCATGCCGTTCCGTTTCAACCTTTCATAAACTGAATAACAGAAAAAAGGAAAATATTTAGTTATTGATTACTTACAAAAGCATTAGCAAAAAGCTTGGTGTTAATTTATGTTATATTTATTAGCTTCAATAAACATACATTTTATATAAGAAAATGTTTACCCATCTTCCCCAAATTCTAGCAACTTTTAAACTTACTGAGAAGTCACATCATTTAATTTATTTGGCGTAATAAAATAAGTCATTTTCAATTTTACTTCACTTTAGTGTGTCCTTCTTAATATAGGTAGTACAATAAATGTTTACATTGACAGTTCGTTTGTACACGATACAAAAATGTTTAAGTAACGACCTTCGAATGTACTAGAGTATACATTTTCAGTAATAATAATGATAAAACTACTGAGGTAGCAATAAGACCAACTGGTTTATTAGAGAGTATTATATTTCGTTTACTTTACTTACTGCTTAGTTGATATTTTCTCATGTGAATATGTCATAGAACTTTGTTTATGTATATAAAAATAGCATAAACTGGAAATTGTCCCAGGAAGCAGAAATGATATTATATCTCTTATCATAAATTATTTGAAATTAAAAAACTATCCCCTTACAGTAAGCCACTGTCATTTTTACGGAGAACAACTGCTTCTTGTCTGATACTGTTATGATGAGGACCGTAAATTATAGGTTATTTTCTTAACTAATAAAAATAAGCTGTGGTCCTTCATTCTGGTCGCCCTTGTATTAAATTAAATGTATGAAAAGATATTTTCGAATGTTTATGTGCTCATTATTGTTTATAATACCTACACAAATTTTTACACAGTTTTATGGATCATGGCAGTTCAATAAATACTATTTTATTGTAGTTTTTAAAATGCTACCAAATAAAAAGTTTTTAAAATTCTAGAAATAAATAATAGAACCCATTTGTTCCTTGGTCATTAGGTATTTTAAACGTCGCAAATAGTTACCAACTTATCTATAAATTAATTGCCCTTCAACCCTCATTTTGCCGCTCAATAAAGAACTAAAAAGCAAGAAATAAATATTAATTGTTTGACTCTATTTTTAAGTTATGTATATCTCTTCTATATAGCAACTTTGTGTAAAGTAGGTATAAAATATTTTCTTACTTAGCTTTATTTCGACCTATTAACAATCATCATAATATGTCGATCTAAACAAACATTAAACTTCCCAAAGTAACATTTTACACATTGCACTTGATTACACTCCCTCGTGTTATTTAAATTCACTTGTTCTCTCATGATCCGTGACACATTCATTGAAAATGTGAAGTTAAATTCAATCCGCCAGTATATTGCCTCCCTCTACTACCCTCAATTAACATGGGGAGTGTAATATCCTGTTTTTTTGTCATGTCACCTTTCAAGCATCATGTTAAGGGAGAAAAAAATTGGGTACCCTTCCATCGAATGATTAATCTGGAAGGCTTATGATGGGTACACACGTAATATAAGCTTAAAAGTACCTACTGGGTTCAGGAAAGTTCTTAGGGTTTGATTCGTTAATTGATTTTCCGTATGAAGCAGATAAAAAATAGTTATACTATTTTAAAATTTCATTGCTACCATAGGTATTTCAAATGTGGTGAAGTGCGTTCTGTTACATTTACAATTTACTAACAAAAAGTTAATATGGAAGGGCTATAAACCTTTTACCTTATAAATATTTACATAATAAAATGTGATTGTTATGTTTGTATCATTAAATTTTAAATTAATAATTTCTCACACCAAACATTCCAGTTAACCACATATGGTAAACACATGTATAACAACTGGGTGTACTTTTTCACTGTTATTTCAGATAATAAATATCCGTAACCAATTTTGGGAAAGCATGTGTTTAGCTTTATGGTTTTTTAATGCTTTTATTTTTATTTATAATTTCATTTTATGCCTTCTTGTAATTGAATACACAATGAATATTTGTTTTTTTAAATTAAAATGCGAAGCATATTGGGATTTTTTTTTATTATTGGAAGGAGGGAGGATTCAAGTTGTAATATTTCTGCAAATTTTTCAAATTTTACTACCGTTCTAAAATAGTAGGTACCTACACACTAAATTTTCAGATATAGGTATTAGGTTTTGTTCCAACAAGCAGTTGTCGATCTTTGATTGTTATTTGTTCCTATTTACTGCAATTTCACATAATATGAAGAAAAGTTAAGAAATTGAAAATGATTATTTAATGTGTAGATAGATTAAATTGTAAGAAATCCCACATATTTATTATTTGAGCTTGGTAAATAGATTTTTTTGCTATTTATTGTCCTAGCCCCCCTACTCTGTGGAAATCTATCATGCACAGGTTAGAATACAAAAAAAAAACAATTTACTACTGGGTACGTTATTAAAACATTTTACTTTTTATATAAGCAAATAACAAAATTATATGCATTTCAGTTGTCTGTGGTTTATAATTAAAAAAGATGAGCCAGAATAATATTCAAAACAATCACAATCCCAATTCATTCTATACAATGTTTTATGTAGGTACCTATTTAGTTAAAGAAGTACGATAAGTGAAATTCAATAGCAATATTTAGGTACCGTACTAGGAAAGTGTTCGATAAAAAAATTTGTATTGAAAAGTATGAGACTATGCCCACTAGACCAGTTTGTCACCGACCAGTACCGTTGGTTGCCTACCATGCACGGAGCGTTTAAGTATTGTCGGCGAGAGTGTATGATTATTGATTGAAAAAATACTGTAATGGGCTATTTAAAAAGATTTATAATCTGTTCTGTAGTAGTGTTGAACATGGATTTTCTGTGCCCTGCCCCCGATGAATATATACTTCAAAGGGAAGATCACTTCAACACATTGGATGATACTGATTTTAAAGTCTCGGCGCATTTAGAGAATTAAAATCTTAGGCTATTCATTCCTTCCCATTTCCTATTCTTTGATTTTTCTTCCTACAATTACTACGTCTGGCCTTTTATTTTCAACTTTTCTACCTTAGGGCATAATTACTATTTCCCTTGAAACAAAAACAGTGGCCTACATTTTCCGTAAACCATTGGAAAAATAAGCACACAAACTTTTTCGAGATTTTATTGCCAACTATTTTGGAATCACAGTATAATTAAATTCAAAATTTATTCAAAAATACATTTACAATGCTACAATTACTCCCGATATATAAATAAAAAAATGTTTATGTAAACTTAACTAAATTGTCAATTGCCCTTTCATATAATTACTGTAAAAATACCTACTACCTAGGTACTGCGTAATTTTCCAGCATTCCTTCCTCCTCAAAGTTTATCTTCTCTGTTTATTGTTTTTCGAAACTGTGGTTTCTTGGCTGAATTGATTATCTTAAAATTTTTGAAAAACATCCGTTGGTAGTTTACAGCACCAGTGGTTAGCGATAACAATTATTATCAGGTGAACTAAGTAGGAATGAATTATTTTCCAAAAAAAAATAAAACTATACTTTTATTTAAACATTCTTTAAAAAACTGATACAGTTAGTACCTACACCTTGAATTACGTATTTTTTAATGTGTTATAATTTATGAAAGCATCGTATATATTTCATACATAAAAAACCACGAACCACGAACTTCCATGGGACACAAATCGTACGAGGGGAATTAGTTTCTAAGCAAAGAAATGAGCGATGAACTCTCTTAAACCCTAACATATGAAAATGTTCAAATCCATTCCGACTGCGGCATTTAATATGGGGATATTTAATAAGTTCTTTTCAACCTACAGAATATATACGTGAAATGCTTCAAAGTAAACAAAAATTATATAGAAAAACTTTTTTACTGAACTAAATTATTATTTACATTCATAACTTAAGATATTTTTAATTTAGTGAATATATTTTACAGTTTACTTCGTCAGACAGGTGTATTTATAACTGTTGCCATTAGTTTGTGAAAAAGGATACTAAACGAAATGAGATTTCCCAAAAATGTATGCACACAAAAAATGGCAGAGATACCTACCTAATATGTAATTTATTGAAACCACTTGTATATGGTGAACTTTAAACTGTATCTTCGTCCAAGCAAACTAAGAATAGAGAGTGCGTGTGTACTTGTAACGGTGGATTGATTGTAATAAATTTATGTAATCAACTAGACAATAAATAAATCCGAAGAAATAAGTATATATAACTAAGGTTACTTGTTCAGTACGTTTATATATTTTTAGACTTTGTAGGATTTAAAATACTCGCTGATAAGGTAGACACAGTATAGAAATTTACAAACTGGAAAGTTTACTGGAATGGGTTGACGAAAAATGTATAAAGGACCTTTTCGATTTCTTAATGGTTTTAAAAATTCGCTTTTAGAGAAATAATTTATTATCAATTATTACAGATATATAAATTATTAACATTTTATTAATTTTGTGAAGTATATTGATTCAGCTTAGAAGTCTTTAGGTCTGTTCAAGCAGCATTCAAACTTGGTACAAACGGTTTGAAATGGAACTAATAGGTATTCGATGATACTATTTCCTCACTGCGAAGGATTCACGGTTTGAAACCAAGTTTAACTGCTGCTTGAACAGACCTTTTAAATATTTTCTTTGAATTAAGTGCACTTATAGAAGTTACGTACCTATAGAACGTAATAAACATTTGGCAACATTTTTTTATATTAACATATATTACCTACTTGAAACATAAAAATAATATTAATATGGTAGTAGAAATAGCACAGCAAAAAACATGTCGTGTGATTTGTTCATATATTTTTTTATTTGCAGTGTTACTGTGCCCGGATATCAGGGAAACCTTGCCTCGGCAATTGGGCACTCAGCAGGTATTGCTCCTTGGGAACGATTTGGAATTGAATTCATGCTGACTTTCATAGTAGTCTTTGCTTACTTTATTTCTATGGATACTTATAGAAAATGGACAGGAACCAGCTCATTGACTGTTGGTTCGACATACTCAGCCTGCTCATTTGTATCTGTAAGTTATTTTACTCACTGTAAAATTTAAATCTAAGCCTTTGACTTTTAAACACTATAACAAATAGTTAACAAACACTTTTAAACTGCTTAAACCATAACAAAAAAATATGTTAAAATAGTTTATCATAATGTTTAAGAATATCTAGATCAAAATCTGTAGACAAATAAATAATTAAATTTTTATTTTCAGATGCCATATTTAAATCCTGCGAGGTCTCTTGGTCCATCGTTTGTTCTAAATAAATGGAATAACCACTGGGTGTATTGGCTGGGTCCCATGTGTGGAGGCATCGCTTCTGGATTAATTTATGAGTATATTTTTAATCCAAGGCGCCAAAGAAAAGTAAAAGAAACCCAGGATGAAGAATCTTCCAGTATCCGATCTGACGACATCGATACCTTTGACGACATAGAAAAACCAACACCGCCAAAATTTCATGGATCGAATTATAATAATTTTAGAAATGCTGTTGGAACTGCCACTTCTAATTATTGTGGTAGTTTGTATTCAGCACCAGCTACTAAATTAGAACGTGGAGAATCTATTTATGAGGGTACAAAATCGCTGTATTGTAACTCACCCCCTTTAACAAGGGCTAATTTGAATCGATCTCAATCTGTTTACGCTAAATCAAACACTGGTATTCACAAAGATCTCTTGCCAAGAGCTGGGCCTTTAGTTCCAGCACAGTCAATGTATCCTCTGCGCCTTAACCAACATAACCATGTAAATAATCAAAATGTTCAAAACCAAATGCAACAAAGAACAGAAGGAATATATGGAGTTAGAGGAGTAACTCCTGGTACTGCTAATAGACCCGAAACTCATGGAGTGACGGAACGCCAAAAAGAAAACTACTCTACGGTAGAACGCCAAAGATGTGATAATTATTCTACAACAGAGAGGCAAAGACGGGAAAATCATGTAACAGAAAATCCTTATGGTACTAGAGGAGCTCCAAGCGTTTCGGAAACGACAGAAAATAAACCAACAAGAGGAAATCGACCGGAATCTATGTATGGAGTACTAGGATCTCAAACGCGAAGGGGACAGTCATCTGTTCAGTCTGACGACTCTTGTTACAGCTCATACACTGCTACAAGTAGTTCCAGAAACAACTATGGTGGCAATAACAACGGAAATTTCCATAATTCACAAAAACCTAATTCTGTAGGTTATTCTTCGGGAAGAACTTGTGGTGGGGGCGCTACTGGTCCTGAAAATCGGCCAAATCAAAACGCACAAATTTTAGTTAGCAGTTCAAATTCTAGTTCCTATCACCATCAACACTCACCTAACCCTCCATATTAAAGGTGTATTTTTGTTAACTAGTTTTTAAGATATGCTTTAAGGAATACCTCCGTTAAAAATTTACCAGGCAAACGGAAAGTTCACTTTCTTTAATATGAAATTTCTGTTGTTTCTATAGGTTCTGCTATAATTTCTACAAACTCATATAGTAATTCACATAGCACACACTTAATAGCATTATTAATTGTTTGTCAAATATAACCTTATATTCTCATAGGATTAAAGAATGACTCCTTAAATAATTTTTATTATGTGTTATGCAGTAACACCTTTTTGTTACGTAATTCATGTATTTCTTATGAGTTTCAAAACTAAGCATATCTAATGTTTAAAAATATATGTATATAATTATGTGACAATAAATTAGTTAGTTTAGTTAAGACTAAATCAATTTTTTGATGGCATTTTACAAGATGAAGTTACATCAGCTAAGGTAGTATCAATAGAACATTGTAGCCTGGCTAATAATTTTTTTTATTGTTCCTACTATTCCAATTAACAACCTATATTTCATCCTGTAAAAGTTGCCCAGTGTATAGAGAACTGAAAATTAACTGATAGTCTTTGTTTTAATTTCAATTAATAAGTAATGCCAAATAGTTAGTGAAACAAGGACTACTGTAATATTTTTTATTTTTTGTAAATGTTTATGTACTTTAATTATAAAGAAAGCTACATGTTTACTAATCAGTAAATATTTGCTTCAAATACCAACCATATATTATTAAAAACAATCTAAAATCCTCTCAAATTAAACCCGTTGAATAAACATAAGAAAAACTAAACACGAAATAAATATTTAAAAAAGAAATAAATTTATGGTAGGGGTGTTATTAATAACAAACTCTCATTTTAATAGAATTTAATTGTTATAACAGATCATCCTTCGTTAAATAGGTACATATCACAGTATAACAAAACTGTTTTAACAGAATCACAATAATAAAAAAAATAAATTAACTATCTATAATTAATTTTAATTAAATTTATCCTCCCAGTAAACTTACTAAGCAAAAGTTTATTGAGTTACACTGGTACATAAAATATTATTAATCTATTTATTTCTAATAATAATTTTTGTTATGTTATAAATCAAAACACTCTGTACTACTAGGTACGCACATTGACAAGATAGAACATCGCCCTTTTTGAAGTAAATAGGCCACAAAAATATGCAGGTTGTATATTATTTGAACGTTTGCTGTACATTATCATTAATAGTTAATTACCTTATTAATGTACCATTAAAACTGTTTCTTTTATATAAATAATATACACAATATGTATTCACATAAAGTAATAATTATAAATCTACACCATCTTGTCTGTGCTATTATTAGAGTAAATTGATCTGTATAAAAATATAATAGATTTACTTATTTTACGTAACTTGTATTAACTATTAACTATGTATAAAAATAAATATATTATTGTTATAATTCTACATCAATACCCAAAGCTTTTGGCAAAGTTATACCACATTTACCTGGAAAATGAAAATTAAACATGTCATTAGCTGGTTCTTCATTGAGGTTGAATTCTGCAACTGGCATTTCCCTTTGTAATACTCTAGGTGCAAACATGGCTGCTGGATATACAACAGAAGACGTACCAATTACTAGACACAAATCACATGATTCCACTACTTCCTCTACACAGAAAAATAAAACAAAAATATATATAACTTAGAATACAACTAATCATTTTACAAAACTGTTCCAAGAATTTAAATTAATAATTAATCCACACATGTTATGTTGTCACATGGCTAGTAGGTACCTTATTCTTTATATTCAAAATATCATTATGCATTTCACCCCAGTTAAGTATCTAAATCCTATTTTAGAGATCTAGAAATTTTATTAATAAATCTATAAAAATTAAACCTCTATCCCTAAAATAGTTATTCTTTAAAACAATACCTATATACTATTTCATCTAGATACATTCTTGTGAGATATTTTGTTTACAATAAAATTAAAGTAATAAACATAATACTTACTTGCAGCTTGCATTATTTTAAAGTCCAAATTTTCTCCAAACCAAACAATATATGGTCTTACAAGTTTTTGACACTTTTTACATTTTGGCAACTCTTTCTGATCTATAACAGGTAAATTGTAACCTTTGGCAGCAGGATCACTACAATGAATAATTTATTACAAATGAGAACTGTATATGAACAACTGTTTGATAAAAAGTTAACATACCCTCTATTTCTAAAAGCTTCACAAATAGGGTTTTCATAGTTTTCATCTATTAATCTGCATCTAGTATTGGTACATTTAACTTTATGCAAAGCCCCATGTAATTCAATAACATTCTTCGAACCAGCTTTCTGATGCAGACCATCCACATTTTGAGTTATTATGGTAAAACGTCGCCCTTCTTGTAAACATCGTTGCTCATACAATGCTAATACCTTGTGAGCCTAAAAATGACAATACGATTCAACATACTTTCAATAAAACTACTGCAACAAATAAATTAAAAATATAGAAGTGTACTTAATCAATATGCTAACATTATTCGGAAGTGAATTAAAAGCAATATTTCTTCTATAATGATAAAACTCCCAAACCAATGCAGGATTAGCAGCAAATGCTTGAGGAGTTGCTAGATCTTGAGATCTATGTGTTCTCCAAAAACCTCCTGCACCTCTAAAAACTGGAATTCCTGATTCAGCGGATACACCAGCTCCTGTTAATACGGCTATATTTTTTGCTTTATCTAAAATTGTTTTAAAGCCTGCATAGTCACTAATCTTTCGGTTTGCCATTTTGTTTAATGAATGAATTACAAAATGTTTTAGAATGGACATTAATTTAAATAAATAATCAAGGTTATTAGCAATTGTTATCTACATATATTATGCCTACTATCACATTGAAACCTAAGTATGGAAATAATTGGCCGAACTTTAGAATCAATAAATCTCATTTTATTCTTATAACTTTCCAGAGTTTCAAAAATGTAATTGAATAGTATTACATTTTATAATTTAAATACCAAAATAATCCTATAAATTAAATTTAAAAGTTTAACATCCGTTTATCCGTACGTTCGGTTGAATAGCTGCTGTCAGCTGTCACCGTTTATTATGACAATTGACAAGGACAAGAAGACAATACAAATATGGGGCATTACCACTTCACTTCGTATCTTATCGTATAATTTATTCATAAAATAAATAGCTAATCAGCTATGCTAATCAGACAACAACCATAACACGAAATTCATTAGGTACCAATACGACAGGAAGTTTACGAAACTCCGGGAAGATTGGTGGTTGAAAATTTCTGTCAAGTACTCTACCTAATCTAGTGTAAAATATAGAAAGCATAATTCTATGGTTATATTATAATTCCCAAATAAAATAACGGGTTTATAATGAACTGCGCCAGTTCACTTCTCTCTGTGTATTGATGATGCACTATAATACTTATATCATATCAGGGTGACGAACATATATTATGTGTTATTGGATTGGAGATATTTTAAAAGAGGAGATACTTTAAAAAATGTTCCCATAAAATGTTTGACAGTTGGGCAAAAAAGAAGAATATTTAATACAACTGACTTCAGGACCAAGCAAAATGTCGATGGTACAGTCTGACAGTATTTCAATGTACATAATTTGAAAAAGGATTAATTTTAATGTTTTTATTAGTATCTGTTCCCAACAAAAAGTTTAAAAAATATGTTTAATTTTGAAAAAACGTAATTACTTTCAAATAAAAGCATTAACTATAATGCAGGAAATTGGACATCCTTTTATGTTACTGTTTTTGATGAAGTGAGTTAAATGTTTAATTAGAAATATGAATGAAACATGCAAACACTAATTATTTGAATAGATGATTGCTTCTGTGCTAAAAATCTTTTTTTATTTTGCTAACATTATAGGTTCAATAGATACACACTTTAGTTTATTTTTTATTAAATTTAAATTATATTTATTTTTAAGGGTTAGGAGGAAAGTGATCCTCCGAGGATAGTACTATGGTCACTATGAATTCTGAAAAGGCTGCTACAAAGCGCAAGCCAGAGCCTAAGAATGGGGGCTGCACTAAAGTAAATAATGAAGACTCTGCCAGTGTTCAACCCACACAGACTTCAGAAGAATCGCCGAATTTTCTTTTATATAAAAAGGTAAATTTTTGTTGTATGTGGTAAACAAAATTATTAATTATATATTTTGTTATTTTATATAATAAGAATGCCAACTTTGCTTACACAAGAAAAACTAAGTAATTCTGTAATAAATTGATTTGGTAAAACATGTTTTTAAAGTCATAAATAATATAATAACAATAATAGTTAAGGGTTATTTCTCCAATCCAAAAAAAATGTTGACATATTCATTTATTAAATGTTGTTTTAGTTTCAATAAAATTGTGGTTAGTGGTTAAATGTCTTTGTTCAACTTTATATTTTGTCAGATGTAATGAATTTAAAGTACAATGTTAAGGTAGTCAATATTACAAATTTATTATTTATTAAATTGTTAAACTTAAGTTACTTTTGATCAATGTTTCAGAAAGTTATTCATGAATAAAAATTTTATAAAAAAAGGATTCAAAATTATCTTTGACAATGGTTGCAGATTCATTTACTGAGCAGAATTTGATAATTATTTTTTATCTGTTTTTTAATAAAATAGAAGTTTAAAATTGTTATGTAGGTAATTTAGATATTCACTGACAAGTAAAAAGGGAATATTTTTTAATTTTATTTTGGTGATCACAGTGGATATTCATTTAGAGTAGTAAAATACCAAATTCAAGTTGTTTTGAATATACCAAAAATTTTTATTTTATCTAATAAATACCCAATGTCATTACTTTTGGATCAATAAAGTCCATCTTGTAAGTGAAATGTTTTATGGAAAAATATGAAAGTCAAGCTACTGGTAATTAATAATTTACTAGTGCTAGCTAAAGTACATAGAACCTTTTTATCATTGCTAAATTAACAGGAATATGTTTAATGAAATTGATTGTGGTAACCTTTACTTTGTTTATTTTTAGATGGAGAAAATTGTTGAAAAAATGCAAGATGAAACAACTGGTGTGCCTGTTCGTACAGTAAAAAGCTTCATGTCAAAAATTCCTTCAGTTTTTACTGGTTCTGACTTGATTATGTGGATGATGAAAAATTTAGATGTAGAAGATCAGCAAGAAGCTTTACATTTGGCTCATTTACTAGCATCTCATGGATATTTTTTTCCTATAGACGATCATATGCTCACTGTTAAAAATGATAATACTTTTTATAGATTTCAAACACCATACTTTTGGCCATCAAATTGTTGGGAACCTGAAAATACAGATTATGGTAAGTATGTGTAAGCATAAAATGGATACTTTTAAGCTCTAATTTTAAAAATACAGTTATTTTTATTATATGAATAATATTTCAAAAATAGGCATTCAAATTATTCATTCTTAAATGTATTAAAATAATGCAACAAGTGTAAATGTCCATGATAATGTAACTTCCATAAATTTGTTTGTTTATTTGCTTTAGCTGTTTATCTTTGTAAAAGAACAATGCAAAATAAAACAAGATTGGAATTGGCAGACTATGAAGCAGAAAATTTGGCTCGATTACAGAAAATGTTTTCAAGAAAATGGGAATTCATATTTATGCAAGCAGAAGCACAAAGTAAAGTGGATAAAAAGAGAGATAAACTAGAAAGAAAGGTTTTGGACAGTCAAGAAAGAGCTTTTTGGGATGTACATAGACCTATGGTAAATGTTTAATTTGTTTTCAGTAAATAATTAAGAGACCACCTCTTAACTTTAGCACAAATAAATTCTGTAGGCATTCTTTTTCACTTATTTAAAAAAAGGTATAAAACTATTTATTTTTTTATGTGGATAATTTTTCAGCCAGGTTGTGTAAATACTACAGAAATTGACATAAAAAAAGCATGTCAAATGCACAAACCAATTCATGGTGTTAAAGCCACCAATACAGCTTCAAAATTGTCACCTTCTACATCTGGTTTAACTCAAAAAAATACAGTAGAACAGTTAAAAAAACAGATTGAGTTACTAAAAGATCGACTTGATAGAAGAAATATTAAAATATCAAAAGCCGCCGAGTCGTAAGTATTTTCTTGTTTTTTCCATATTCAACAGGAGTTGAATGCTCGTCATATATTTTGATATTATTAAGGTACACCAGTAACATAAGTTAGTTGAAAGATGTACAAGCTGGAAAAACTAAGAATAGTTTCTAATATTTTCTAGCAATTACAATAGTTCCAATGAAATTTTGATGAATGACCTATAAAAGTACTAACCTTACAATGTTTTAGGTTTGTCACATATTATGAGCAATATTTAGAATACGATAGTTTTTTCGTAGCCTCTGAGTATCCTAATCCATGGATTTCTGACAGTCCTGATCTTTGGGAACAAGAAAAAATTGCTAAAGACATATCAGCACGTAGAGTTAAGCGTTGGGCATTCAGTTTGCAGGAGCTTTTGCATGATCCTATTGGAAGAGAACATTTCATTCGATTTCTTGATAAAGAGTTCAGTGGAGAAAACTTGCGGTGAGTTTTATACCATCCTTTATTTACTTTTATACTAAATTTTATTCATTTAAACAGGTTGATAGTTTTTTTTTGCATTCGAGCGGTAACCCTTGCAGCCAGAAACTAAATTTGGTAATTTTTCGGCGATTATTGGATGTTTCTAATTTAGAGGCAGCCGCATTTGTTTAACAAATTGAATGCTATCTATTGCTTCCCCTATACACTATTCAAATTCTTACTAAAGGATTAAAGACAAAGGATAAATTCTTCTCGCCCAGAGGTCATTCAGGGCACTCTGTACACACAAGACAAGGTGGACCTCGGGTTGATTGGGTAAAAATTGACATTTGGAAAAACGCAAAGGTTACAACAATACTACTACCTATAAACTAATTTTTGCATCCCTAACAAAAGCCAGTAGACAATCAAAAATACTCTTTTTGTGCAAAGATGCATTAAATTTTAGGGCCAGTTTATCTTTAAGATGGTTAATTTATTGTATTTCTTGCAATTGAAGAAAATATTATCCAGGTTGCCGATTTGTTGGCATGTTAGGCAGAGATCGTTATCAAGTATATTTATTTTACAAAGACGAGCAGGATAACAAGAGTGACAAAATTTTAATCTACTGATTATTGTTACACTTTTTCTAAGGTAGTTGTAATCATTATACCAAGGTTTGTAACGCAATTGGCGTTCAAAGAGGATGTATCTGGTGGGATTACCAAAGCAATATTTTTTCCAAAGATGTATCTATTTGTTTTTCATGCCTTTTTTTAAGACGGCCATACGTTCATCCATCGTTATGGAAATTTCTGTATTAATGCCATCCAGTAAACTATTTTTTGCTAATTTGTCAGCCAGTTCATTATATACTATTTCTGAGTGCGCTTTAACCCAAAATAATTTAATTATTACACCATTTTGCTGTAAATAATATATATATATATTTTAATATTCATAGTGTATTGATTTTGGTAGTTTGAATTGGTTTCTGAATAGTGTTTAGTTAGAACTGAGAGTGAATCATAGAATATTATACTTTTGGTGATATTATTATCTTGAATCTATTCAAGTGCCTTTAGAATAGCAAAAGCTTCTGCATTGTAGATATAGGTCGATTTGTTTAGTTTGTATTTGACTGCAGTCATTTGGTTCCATTTGGTATACGTGTCTAGGCAAAATGTTCCCTCAAAAGTAAGGAGCACCATCTGCCTAGCGATATAGGCTGTTTCACCGTCAATATAAATTTTTCGTTTAAATCTATTGACTTCAGTATTGTTTATATTAGATATATTGTCAAATAAGTATTTATCAATAAATATGGTATCCACGTGTCTAGTAATACCTTTCCTTTTTAAAAGATTATTCGGGATAAACGCTTTGAGATTATGTTTTTTTAATTCTTCATTACATATTAATTTGTTAGCGTCAGCTATGGATTTTAATTGAGCTATTATTCTATTTCTACCTACTTTGTCGATGCCAATGATTTTAGGTATAGCTAAAATTTTGTGAAATATGTGTCCTAACCTTCAGTGGGTGTGGTTTACCTACTTTCTCTTCACTTGTGCTTTTTACAAATACGTATACCTTGCCAGAGTATAAGTGAGCTTTTTGCAAATTAAATACTTTTTTCTCCTGGTCACTGGTTTGGTCACTTTATCACCACTTCTTTCCAAGTTTTTTTGGTTTCGTTTCGAACTGGTTTGGTTAAGTACCTACAGACGTCCGTTCTTAACGACCTATCGATTCGAACTGGGGGTTTATAGTTAATATAGATTTTTTGCAACTTAAAACCGATTACTAGAAACTGTAAAGTTAAAGTATGATAATATATATATTTTGTGGTAAACAATTTTTAAATTAAAATTATTTCTTTACTTTACACCTGCCTACCTTATCATTTCATCTATAATTGTCCTATCTATTAAAGGAGAACCATACAAGAAAACCTTGAATTTATTATTTAGTTTATTTCTGTCCATCTAAACCCTTTTAAAACTACCAAACTTCGGTTGTTTATTGGAGTCATATTTATTAATATTATTAAATGATTGAATTTAGTTTTTACTATTTTTATTTTGCATATATTTGATATAGATTTTGGGAAGCGGTTCAAGAATTAAAAGCTTTGCCACAAAGTCAAGTTCATGAAAAGGCACTGGAGATTTGGGCTGAATTTCTAGCACCTGATGCAAGCTGTCCTATAAATGTTGATTCACGTTCAAATGAATTGACCAAAAAAAATATGGAGGTACCTGATAGGTGGGGATTTGATTGTGCAGCAGTGAGTAGCAGTTTTAAACGTTTTTTTCCTAAAATAGTAACTATATCAACACTATATTAAATCCGTTTTAAATTTTTTAGAGCCATGTTTACCATTTAATGAAAAGCGACAGTTACTCGAGATATTTGCGATCCGAAATGTACAAGGAATTTTTGAACGGGTCAAAGAAAAAGGTAAGAAAAAGTAAAATAGTTGGATAGATACTGTACCAATAAACTGAACTGAGCTTTTTATAACGCTTTGTAAAATGTTATGCCATTTCTGTTTCGATGTGTCTGCTTGGTGTCCAGAATGAATTTATTGAAACAAGGTAACATAGTTTTCAATATTTTCCAAATTAGTTATATTTAAGGATTGTTAAAGATTGTTATCATTTATTGGGATCAATATATGTTTTAGACTATATTATTTTCCCATAAATTTTTTCTGATAAAAAAGTGTTGAATAAAATATATTAATTAATGATATTAATCTGTTTTACATTTTACTTTTATTTAACAATGTGTTTGCTCCCACTATTAATTATCAGAAATGTCCACTAACCCTATCTTAATTATTAATTAACGTGTGTTGTTATCTACATTAATTCAAATCCAAATATATAGTCACTGATTTTTAATATCCTATGCTTCATTCTAATTAAATTATTGTTAAACTACATTAATAAGTGATAAATAATTGTAATCGATTGTTTATATGTGTTTACAATATCCCAACTTAGGCTTTATACTTTACTTTAGCAGTTAGGTATGGAAACGTTTTCGCAAAAATCATCTGAAAATTCATATTTACCCCCAGTTTAATTATTCCTGGAAGTAAATTTTCAGTTTGGGATGGATTTATGCAGCATTATTGAGCTCGTTTTCCTTGACTTGTTGTTGCATGTTATTGATATAAATATCAACATTGTATTAAATAAACGTCTGTTATCGGTCATTCAACTGTAACAACATTATTGTTGTTTATTGAGTAGTTGTTAAAACTGTCGCTGTTGTAAATTTTTTCGTGCTTAAATGCATATTTGTTCTTGCTTTGGCTTTTGCAGATTAAATGCGAAACTTCATTTACCATTTAGATGTAATAATAATCCTTTATAAAATTGCGTCAATTTTATTGTTCATAATAATACATAACAAATGATAATAATCTTTAAACCCTGTATATATAAATTCAGCTTAGTGTTGTTGAAAAGAAAAATAATTTTTAAACCTTGATTTTTCAGACTTCAGTGAAAGGAATTCGATCAATAGTTTCATTTTCCGCACGAAAAGACAATGTCTTTTAGTTTTAGTAAAAATATTCACTAGGGAATGTATTTCAAAACCAATTTTATCTATTGATAAAAATATATCGACAATACTAAGAACGTTGGCAGATTTTTGTATTCAAATGAAATTTAATTTGTATTGATGATTGCGTTTATTATTAAGCTAAGGAGAATGAATGTCATTTAAGACAAGTTACAACTAAGAGATATTGACCAGATATTCGAATGCGGTTATAGTGACCCAGTATTGTGATGAATTACGTCATTTGGGTACATGTTGATATTAAAAATGTAAATAAATGATATAAATACAAATTCGAAAATATGACAAAATTTTTATAGTAGGTGTTTTGTTAACTTTGTTAAAAAGTATCATTGTGATAACGTGCACAAACGAAAAATGGATAACTTATATATTTATAAATCTGAGAGGTAAAAGCTGACATAATATTATAGTGTAATGTATGATTGTATTAGCATGAAAGTTGTAGGGAAAACCGTTATATAATACGGCTTCACAAATACTGTGTCAATGTCACCTCATTTTTTATATTTTGAATTTAAACCTTCGCAGTGTAGGTTGCTTTAATTTATGTAAAATATAACACTGCCATTTTTAATCACAATGACTGTTGTAGTTGATAAAAGACATTGTAACTGCATTTACCCTTAGAGTTAGATGTATAACTGACCTGTAGGCAATCGGACTTAAGTTTTCAATAATACATTTTAGCGAACAATAAAAAAGACGAGTTTAAATAATAAAGAGTATCAGCCGAAAAGTTGTATCTGCAATTCCCAAAAAAAGCAATTTTTGGTTTAGAACTGAATACATTATATATTTTTCAGTACATAGGCTGTGCTTTCCATTTGGACAAGTCATATATTACTACATTTTGCAATATTATTAACTCCATTTACAATTACATTGCAATTGATGCTATATAATAATGGCATAATAGTATATTAGTTCAATTTTTTTTTTTTTTTTTATTTTGACATATAAAGTGACACTTTTCAAAACTCGTTGACGTTATGAAACGTCTTAATTTTTGTAAACACTAATTGCGAAAAGTACAGAATATTTGTTAGTCTAATTTACTTAAACTACCTCTTTATTGCTGTTAAATATGGTGTACTAACAAGAATGGTTATAACTTCATTCAATTTTAAATGTGAATAAAAACTACTTGTAAATATTAATAACATAACTAAAACAGTTATTAATGTTTACGTTTCATAACGGCAGCGAGTTTTATAATTGTCACTTTATATGTCAATATTAGAAAAAATATTGTGTGAAACACGTTGGGAAACACAATATTTCGTATCTCGCTTTTTTTTGAGCAACTCGCTTCCCTCGTTACGAAAAATTGTGCTTTTCTCAACTGGTTGTGCAAATAAAGGTGGATTCTTGCAAGCAAAAATTAAAAGTAAGAATTATTTAAAAGTAAAACTAAGAACATAAAACCATGTTTTGTATGGTAGATGTTTATGCCAGAAACTAAGATTTAAAACAAAACTAATAAATATGCCATTTCTCTGTTTCTAGCATAAACATCTAACACCTTAACTTATTCTCGATCATATTTGCTCAAGTGGTGCGAAAGTCCAATTGCCTATTTAGTTTTAGTTTCTGATGCTCTGACACTGACATTTATAGAAGAATACTTAGGTTCCTATTATTGATTAATATTTATTATTTTATAAAATTTGTTTAAGTTTAGTTGACGGCTAGTCTCCTATGACATTTTATGTCAATGACAAAAAGAGAATAAAACGAAATGAATAATTTTGTAAAGATCGAATGCAATGATCAGGACCGTCTTAAGTATTGTGTTCAAAGTAGCTGTCGTACAATGAAGTTTTAAATTGTTATTATTAAAATATATTTTTATAAAATATTTTATGAATACATTAAATACTTACCAATTATATTAATTTATAGATTTGTTTTTGACTTTTTAAGAACATACAGATTAAATTATATATTATTTATAATAGTAACTGTTATATTTTTCATAGTGAATATGTTGAATTAGCTTTGTTGTGATATAACTTTCTGCAGACTGATCGATTAGTCAGTTTAGATACATTTTTATAATACTCAAGTCTAACTTAATCGATACAGCGAATATTTATTATTTAAAAGATTTGCAAAGATATGATGGTATATCCAAATTTATCTTTATAGTAGGGCTTACCCGGGCTTCACATTTACTGGTTATCCGCTCATTTAGAAGTACGAAAAATAACCGGTAAATTACCGTAGTCACTATAGGAGATGTAAAAGGATATTTATATACAGTGGACACAAAGGGAAATACCTAAAAAAATGTATATAGTTGTTAGAAAGAAATTTATTTGTTAGGATTAATTAGATTTGGGTACTCTGCCTGAATAATTTTGATTTTATTTTAAGAGTTATGAGTATTCTCTAAAAGACTGCAAGTAAGGCATTTTTAATGGTAAATTCTTAAAGCTTTTTTAAAAATTCAACAATAAAATTTTATAATTTGTTTAGGAAAATAAATCTTTTCTTGGTAGATTTTATTTGCAATTTTCATTTCTAACTGGTTTAATATCAAAATTTATAAAAATAAGAAAATAAAAATATTAATATTATTAAATTAAAATTGTTTACCAGTGGTAATTGCAAGCTCTACTTTAATTTTTAATTTTTACTTTCTCGTGAATTATAGGGAAAACTTTTTCGTTTTTGAGAAAATGTCTGTATTAGTTATGTCTTTTTTAATATTATTTTGTGTCTAATATTATTCTGTCTACAATAATGTCCTGAAGTTGTATTAAAAAAAGATTATTCAATAGAAGTAGATAAAGAGCCAAATTATGTGTTTAATGCTGTTTAGTATTGACCTATGAAATTTCAGAATTGTGATAGATTTTAAATATAGTTGAAAACAGTGCTTTTTGGAACACCTTTAGCAATAGAACTTGTTTATAAAAGACGGCACTGAACATTACCTTTTTTGTATCTGAATAATTGTAGCAGTACGATCGAAATTTAGCTTATAGAATATTTATTTATAAATTACTCATTGCAAAATAAATGTAACTGAGAATTTGTTAAAATTATCGCATTTTTTTATTATGGGTATAGTGTATTCCTTAATAACTTAATGAAGTTATAGAAAAGTACATCAAGATAAATTGTTATAACATACTATACAGATAGCAGTTAAGAACCTAACTTTAAGTTGTAAAGGAATTGAAATCATAAAATTCAATCAGAATTGTCCATAGTTAGAATGATACGTCAGAATACAAAGTAAATATTACAAAAAATACCTACCTGTTTTATTTCAACCGGATTATCTCTTCAACAGCTCTTCACTACTTACTTTTGTCTTGTGTTTCATCCAATGAACCAGTTTAGTGTGTGAATGAATGAAATGTCATTGCTATATATTCATTTGACGTATAAAAATGAAAAATAAATAATGGTAAATTTTTAACGGGGGCCAATAACCAATAATGAAATGCATTCATAAGTAAACAGTGCAAGATTTTACTTCTGTCTGTTTTTCTTATTCATCAATGAGTGTAACTACTTCTAAGACAGTCCTGACCATCCGGCATCTTACATATGACTGAAAGGGTGACCAATGGTTGATTTAGGGATGCCAATGAAATGTTTGCCAAGATCCATTGATCATCAACCAAATCACCAAGTTATAAATACCCTAGTACTGACTATAGAGCACGTTGTCATTGTCCCTATTACTCCGAAACGAGTCGGTCCTTGCATTTTGTGCAACTAAACACATGCCGTTCTTTATTGAATGTTTGATCAAAGGGTTTCCATTAGATTATAATATTATGGGACTGCAGTTACACGCCTTTTCGCACCTAGACCTTCTCCAGATCCCTTGTAGTATTTCTACTATATAGAATCTTGCTGTTATGGGAAATCTTATTAAACTGTAGGGTGATTCCCCTTCATAGCTTCGCCTACAGTGAGAAATCTATCCTAAAAGACCTTCACATTAGCAGAGAATATGATTAGGAGTTAGAGGTTCACTTGTCTTCCTAACAGATTCTGCACAAAGGAGGACTGTTTGCCAGTTTTAACATATATGCATATGCTTGTTAAGTATTTAAACAAAGCGTCTACCTACAAAAATCAAAACATAACTGTTATTCACAGTAATTGTAGATAACGTTTCAACTAAAAATATAATTCGATTAATAAAACATTAATTACGGTTATATAAATCCTGAACATGATATGTCTGTGTCTGTTGTAATTTGGTGGGATGTATTATTGGATTGTTACTTGATACAACATTAGGTTTTACGTTTTCTCCTTCCAACATTTCAAATGTAGTTTTTCTAAATTTAATTTGCATGTACAAATTGTATAGCTGTTCCACAGCTAATCTCCGAATCTTATTAATTAAAATTTCTATTAGTTGGGTTTTACTTCAGGTAGTTATAATTTACTTCTAAAACGTTTTTACCTGAAATTTGAACTATTGGTTAACACGTTAATTAATATCTTAGTTTTCATTAGGCAGTTTTAGTACTAAACCATATTTTTAAAAGAACTATAACAGTTTAATTTTTAAATAGTCGTAGCAATTTCTAAAACAAAAAATAAATTACTCTAGAAATAATAAACCGATTATGTCATTAATGAATAAAGTATTGAAAGTCCTTGTAAATGTCCCTTTACAAAACCCACATTTCAATAAAAAAAAATTTGTTACCATGTCAGAAGTGGTATTCTTACCATGTTTGCATTCGCGCTCTGTATAATATAAACAGAATATTTACTTAGTTAGTCCATGGATGTTTGAAATCTATTAAAATTACAATTTTTAAGGAAGGAAAGTAAACACAGAATGCAATAAATATATTTATTTTAATATCTACATGATTGTGTATATTGCATATGTATTTTAAAATTAGTGTAAGTATAAAATTCGTCCACAGCCCCATTCTTGATAACAAATTAATATAAATGGGATATGGTTAATAAATGCATAATAAAATTGCATTGATATATATCGATTATCACAATCATGTTTCTATGATATCCAACACTTAACCAAAGTACTTCATTAAAAAAATAATTTATAAATAAATAGCAACGAGGAGACATCTAATACTATAACAAAGACATTTGAAATATTGTTGAATTTATTTGCTTTATTTATTATGTTTTTCAGTGAATTGTCAAATTAACACAAAATGTTTAACAATCTTTGATACTTGTGTATTTTTTATCGGCTGATGTGTGAGTGATACAATTTCCTATAATTAAAAAATATTGTTTATATAGATTGAGTCAGATATTTCATCATGTTTATTGTTAATGTTAGTGTAACCAAATTCTTGTAGGTGTAAATAAGGTCAAACATTTGAAGTTAATACAGAAGTTCAATGTGAAATTGATCTTTTTAATTCTAAACCTAATACATATGCTAAAATTAAGAAGAAAGCGAGAAATTGGACAGCAAACTAAGGTTTTTATTGTACTGATGAATTATATTCAATTATTCACATAATTATGAATGCATCTATTAACAAAATAAGAGTGGTAAATTCGCTAAATATTATAATCATTTCTTAAACAATTTGATACAAATTCAAGGAATATTATTCAACAATTTTTCAAATGTTCTTTTAACGCTTGAATCAATTAACATGAAAATTTGTTCACTTCGACGTATTCTAAACATAAAACCTTTATGTTTTATAAAAAAAATAAATTATTTTATGCTTTATGTACAATTCAAATGGACCTTTAAACAACTGCCATTATATAGCGTGATCACTTTCTTACTTTTAACATGCGCATTATGTTAAAATTTAAACAATGTCAAACTAGACTAAAATTTTTTTGAGCATTATGAGGTTTGTATTATTATGTTTAACCATATCTAGAGGCAACGACGGTTCATTTTTCTTTGTCTGTGTGTGCCACACCAATATCTGAAACAATGAAACAGGTAGTTACCTAATATTTCTTTAATACGCTATCCTCACATTCAAATATCAAACTTTTCTTTACAAAAGATACCTTATAAACGGGGAACCGTTTAAATGTACATATCTTAAATACGATCAGAGACAACCAAAGAGACGGTCAAGTATATGAGCATTTTTGTTCGATTGTCCAATAAAATAGTCCTGCTAGCTCTATCCTTGTTTAGTTCACAAAATTATGATATGTCACATCTCTGTCTTATTTTTGGAAAGTCAGCGCAGATGGCACTAGGAGCATGGAATTTTCGACACAACGACAAACCTTAGAACATAAAGTTTGTTTGATGTTCTAAGATTTCAAAGTGGAAAAAGTGACATGTGACGTGCCAACTGCCAAAGTATTCAGTCGCCATTATTGTTTTGACGAGTTGTCTTAACTGTGTTTTTTTGTGGTGTTTTTAGAGTTGGATAATTAGAGTTATTATTTATAAACTGTGTAACAGTGAGTTGTAGAACAATTATTTTAGACTTTTGTTTGGTAATTAGTTTGTGTGTAACGATAGCTATTGACGTTTAATTTCATTCGGTATGCCTTTAGTACGACGTTGTATTGCTTGTGGAAGCAGTGAAGAAGATGTAGAGAAACTGCATAATTTTCCTGTTAATAATGAGAGGTAAGTTTTGTACATATTGAAGTCATCACAAAATTGTGACAAATTATGATTTTTTTGTGTAGGTCAAGGATTTGGCAACTATCCATGGGCATGAAGTATGCACCTGGTGTGAATATGAAAAATTATTCAATTTGCAATCAACATTTTTCACCAGGGTGTTATATTAATATTTTAACAAGAAGGCTGCGTCATGATGCTGTACCTACATTATTACCATGTATTTTGGATTCACCACAAGTACCACTAACTGCAATTGAGTCTATAAGCAGTAGAAATATAGGTAAGCATGATTTACCAATTTATTTATCTAAATCATTTTAAATTTAGTAAAACTTAGTTATTGATTTACCAAGTAAATTACAATGTAATCATTGCTTTTTAATTAATATTTCAGATGAAACAGTTCAAGTTGATGACTCACCTATTGCTAGTTGCTCCAGACAACAGATTCAAGAACTTCCTGGAACTTCAACAGCAGGTACCTATTTATTTTTCTATTAATTTATACTTATAATTTACTAAATCAATTTCGTCTATAATATATGCACAAGGTTTGTAAATCCTTAAGTATAAAACATGTATTCTGGATGATGTTAGTTAATGTTCATTCAACAGTACAATCATGATTTTTGTATGTTTTTCAGTAGAACCTGGAAAAGTTGCATCAACTCATCGTCCCATATTTAGAGGGATTGCCGGGGTATCTAGGGCCACTGCTACTCCTAGGAAGCAACATTTAATGCGCTTGATAGAATCTAAAGAAGTCCATATAAGGAGCTTAAAAAGATTATGTAAGAAAAGAGCAGCACATATTAAAGATTTGTGTGACTTGGAGGATAGTAGTGTTGTGAGAAACCTATTCAAGAGTTTGTCAAACAAAGCTGCTGACTTCCTAATTTCTCAGTTGCGGTGTGCAAAAAGAAAACCACATGGAAGAAGGTGGACTGTGCAAGAAAAAGTGATTGCCCTGTCTTTACTTAAGAGAAGTCCTAGATGCTACAATTTGTTGAGAAAAATTGTAGCACTTCCATCAAAGAATACACTTCTAATGATGCTACAGAAGGTGTGTATTTCTCTTTTTAATTCAATTAAACTAATTATTTAAAAAAAAGCCTTAATTTTTACATTATTTATAATTTATTTATATTTTTCAGGTTCCCTTTACTTCTGGAATCAACAGCCATATATTTACACACATATCAGAATCCATTAAGGATGGTGAAGGAAAATATTGTGCCTTGGTTCTGGATGAGATGGACATAAAAGAACATCTTCAATATGATGCTCATTTGGACAAAATCATAGGATTTGAGGAATTGGATGGTGTTGATAATTCAAAGAAGTTTGCAAACAAAGCTTTAGTTTTTCTGTTGCAAGGGTTAGTGCATAACTGGAAACAGCCTGTTGCCTATTATTTTTCACATGGCGCCTGCTCTCCAGAAATACTAAAGCATTGTTTAACTAATGTGTTTCGAGCCTCCCAGGAGTTGGCAAATACAATTTGTTTGTCTACCATTTGTGATATGGGATCTACAAATGTTAGAGCTCTGAAAGAACTGGGATCTTCAGCACATAAACCTTCGATAGTAATTGATGGGAAAGAGGTTTTTACAATGTTTGATCCACCTCATCTATTAAAGTGCACAGCTTCCCTTTTTAGAAAGCACAACATCTTGGTGCCTGTTACTATTGGTGGAACATCACAGACAATGGAGGCACGCTTTGCAGATATTATCAAGGCTGTTCAAATTGATCAGCAGTCACCATTGATATTTAGAGCTCTGCATAAAATAAAATCATCACACTTGAAGCCCAAGATGCAGTATGCGATGAAAGTCAGTATTGCTGCTCATACAATGAGCCATACAGTAGCAGCATATATTTACACATTATTAAGTCGAGGTAAAAAAATCTGGTTTAGTTTTTAAATTTGTCAATAATAATGATTATTTTTTAGGTGAATTGGAACAACGCTCACTGGGATCTGCCACATTTGTGAAGCAAGTGGACACACTTTTTGATAGTTTTAATGGCAGTAGAGCTTCAGCTCCTGAGGGAAAAGAACTGAGATGTTGTGTTACAGATAAATCGGCTCATCATGTATATTGGAGGGAAGCCTTTGATATGGTGCGCAGTTGGCAATTTAGGAGGTATACAAAAAAGGGGAAATTGCGGCAAGGAAAACCACCTTCTCAAGTTGGTTGGCTCACCTCCTTGAATGCTATCCAAAAAATTTGGTTAGCACTTTATTCAAAAGGTGTGAAATCCCTAAGACCACGTGCACTGAACCAAGATGCTTTGGAAAATTTATTTGGTGCCGTGCGCGGTGGATGTGGCAGTGGTGATAATCCAACTGCTGTACAGTTTGCAGCCAGTTTAAAAACCCAAATTTTGAATGGATTAACTCGACAAAAAATTGTGGGCAGCAATTGTGAAGAGGATGATTCAGATTTTTTGTCCAATTTAACACAGTTTTTACATGTTGATGGTAAAGACATTCCTGAGCCAGCAACACCTATGGCAGCAACAACTTTATTACCACCCAATATTGCAGACAGCATCGCTAAAGCTGTTGCAGAAGGAGCTACAACAACATTATCCACTGCATATGTTAGTGGTTTCATTGCTAAAAAGCTTTTGGAAACATATACATGTATGGATTGCCAAAACAATTTAATGTCCACTTCACAAGATAGCCACAATCTCTTCATAACTTTTAAGGAGTGGTCAACAGATAGTGAGCATCTGAAATATCCTGCAGAGTCTTTGGTAGTGGCTGTGGGACAGGCAGTTACTATTTTGGAGCAAACTCTTGAAGAATATTGTAATAAACCACAAATATCAGCCATTTGCACAGAATCTATGAAAAATGGTGTTGATTTTTCATGGATTACATGTAAGAAGCATCAAGAGTTTGTTTCCAAAGAAGTAATCCGTGCTGTGTGGAAAATAGGAATTCCATGGTGGTGCAAGAGGAAGTCAGAAGAAAACAAACAAATGCACAAGGACATCAGAGCCACTAAGCGGAAGCTTAAAACATTCAAACATTAATAATTGTTTTTTGCTTATTAATATTTTTTGTAGAAATAATATTCATCTAAATCTCGTTAATTTATTATTAGTTTCAACTTATATTATCTGAAATGTATTATTTACATATAATAAATACCCAACTACCTTTTTCCTGTTCATACTAGTTCTTGTTTTTGAGTGTTCTTACTCACTTCCATGCCATTTTAGAACTGCTTACACAAAAAGTCCTTGCTTTAATGGCTACTTGACAACCCAATAAGAATAATCTTATGCCTTCTATGACTTTTGTCAAAGTAATAACTAAATTCAATTTAAATATTAATCAAGGCATGCTCCTATTTTATATAAAAATGTAGCTGTCAGATATAACAAATATTGTAATTTTATTTCAAGGACTTTTTGTAATAATCTTATGTATATAGAACCCATTCTTAACAATTTTATTCCTAACATGCATCCCAGTCTCCTTTATTACTTTGGAATGGTCTATATATATATTATAATTATATACCATGCCTGGGGAGTTACTGAATTCCCATCGAATTTCTTTGAAAAGTTATACTTTTTTATCATGCATGTACCAATATTTCTGATTCCTAAAAAACGATGTTTTTTGTGCATCCTTTTAGTCTATATCTTGTCATTTCATTGAAAAGTTAAAAAATACTTCCATATTCCACGTTCAGTATATTTTCATTGCTCCTGTAATTTGTCCAATAGTCCATATATTATGTTGAGGACCACAATAATGTTTATGTATATAGTAACTTTAATTTATTGTTTACATCATTTATGTTTCATGTAAAACCACTTTTTGTATTTTTTAATAAAGTAAAGTATGTTTTTTTAATAAAGTGTGTTTTTTTTAGTTTTGTGTTTAATTTTTAATGAAAGAAATAAGAAAATAAACGAAAAAGAGTTTGCCCGCGCTTTTTTAAATATACTGAGAAGCGCGAGCGCCATCTCAGCTCACTTTCCGGTTTTGGTGGACCAATTCACTACTGTAGAACAAAAATTTAACATGTACTTGGGCGTCTCTTGGTTGTCTCTGATACGATGATTGCCGTTGATTAAGCTCTTTTATTAAACGAATGTATTTAATCAATCTTTAAATATGACGTCATCGATCAATATCAGATGCCCCATCCAACAGCTGCAAAAGCACTGAATAAAAAACGAACTTATGGCAACGCTAACCAATCGATGAATAAAAGAACATGCCCTTATACTAGTCTACAATTCATTGTCATTTCGTTTTGACATTTTTGAGCCTCAAAAATTTGAGGTTAAATGTTGTAGATATACAGCGCTTTTTGTTTGCTTATAGTTAAGGCTATTATACAATGGACGTAACCGTAAACGTAAGGTATAAAGCATGCGTACGGTTACGTTACGTCCATTGTATAAAAGCCTTTAGTGGTATGGTTTTGTACGCGTGCGTCGGTGTAGTAAGATATCATGTTATTTTTTTGTCAATATAATTCTTGCAGGAAATAGTTGATGACCAATATGTAGAGGTCGTTTATACATTTAAAAATTTAACATATAAGATGAACACTATCTCTACATTTATCTATGGAGTTAGCAGAAAATTTCATCTCATGAAAAATGTGACATACTGGGTATGTTCAATATAACTGTATATAAGATTCAGCTTGAACCTTTAGCCGCGAAGAAGCTTTGACACATAACTTTAAAAATGACTCAAAAAGGGTATGTAAATTGGTGCAAAAAAATACTCAAAAAATCTTATGTCATAGGTGTATGTATGATTAATAAAATCAATAAATTAAATATATTTTTAAATATATAAGTGATAATAATTTTCTTTATCTTACCTTTGTGCAACTGGATGCTAATAATTCAACATCCTTAGGTTCAAAAGGGGACAAACTTTTTAAAAATCCGTCTTCTTCAAAACCTGGTTTGAAAGGCATCTTAGCGGTAGGCCGTTTATGTAGAAACTCTACAGAAACTGCAAAACCAGCCATATCCACTGCAAACTTTCTGCCACCAATCCAACCGTCGTAGAAACCGGCAAAAACACCATGTCTAACAATTGGAGAACTTACTCCTGCTTTAGTTATTAAACCCACAGGAAACATAGAAACTCGCTTAGTGTATCTGATCTAAAATAAATAAATATAAATGAAGATCTATTCTCATGGAAAGTGGGAATTATTGTCACCGAAAGTGGGAAACCCGTAAGATTTATAGATGTAATTATTATTGGTTCTTCTTTATTGACGTTAGCAAAAGTTTTATTATTAAGTTCTGGGATAAATTTTTATCTGATCTTATAACCTTGCTAAAATAATATATTTTTCCTTCAAGCGGCCGAAAAATATATCATTATGTACATTTATAAACATTATTGAAGTACTTATTTATTAATTAACTGGATAAAAAGTATTTTAAGTGTAGAAGTAAGTCTGACGTCATAAAGTAAGGTTAATTGAATATTTCATAAAGTATAATAACGAATTACTTATCAATATTGACATAAAATATGTATTAATTAATTATCCAAATTGAAAATAGAATAGTTATTTATTGAATATTCTGTGCCGACCAGCTTCAAAAATAGCAAGATGGCCGACAAGTATTCCAGAATAAATTGAATGAGTTTTTCTCCGAATTTCAGTTACTCAGGCGCTTGTAGAAAAAATAGTATACCTATATTTATTCGGAATATAACACTATTTTTGTGTTTCGTATCATTGCAGCCTCGGTTGTAAACTGAAAAGACAGTGAGGACACAAAAAGAGCCCTGATATAATCTACTATTAAAAAAATATGTATTTACATTGAAATTTAATTATTTTATTTCATTTTATACGTTTAAATAACAATATAATCATTATTCTTACCTCACTAAATAACTCCAAATCATACGTATTGTCATCATCTGCAAAATAGAGCACTCCTTTCTTAGCATGTAATCGGATCCATTCTATTCCTTTATTTCTATTTGAAACCCCTCTAGGCTTTGCCCCTTTAGTTTTATTTTTATATTCAGCAGGCATAGGAGCTAAAATATATAAAATTCCTAATTGTACACGATACATAATTGTCGAAAGTAAATATTAAATAAAATTCAACACTAATCAGCAAGACGGCCCACCTATTTTGGGGTTAATTTGTATCTGTTCCATTTCCGGTAATTCAAAGAACAACCGTAAAAAATATAAATATAATTTTCGTTACAGACCATTAGAATAAAATTATAGAATCATTAAAAATTTCCTTTAAAAAGCAATTAAATATAACTTTTATTCTACGGCAAATAAAAAAATTAAGAAATCGGAAAATATCTGCAAATAGATTTAGTGTGAAGTGGCTCCAAAATTCAGCGGCTAGGTACCATATAAAAAATCTGATTTGTTTGAACAATGATGTTTCATTTGATTCGCTTAATATTTATAGTTTAATTTACCCATAGGACCTGAAGGTGGTGCTTGATACGTAGTTATTATTTTAGTGAAACAATCTTGCTGATGTTATAAAATTAACTTTTGCACTGGTAGCCTAAATTTTAAAATTCTGTTGTATTATCCTAAGTACGTTCACTTACCAACCATATAATGATACTTCAATCCAGATTTTATTAATATATTTTCTACGAGATTGTTGGTTTTGTAGGCATCTTCTATCACTAACCAAGTAAGATTCGGCACTAACATTAGAGTATGCGATAACCGAGTTAATTCGGCTATTTGTTCAGGTCTTGTATAAGTAGGAGTAATAATATACAGAGGTGGTAATTCGGATACCTCAACTGTTGGTAAGTTATAGCACTAAAACAATTAAAGAAAATAGTATATAGTGTTTAAGGAGTGTTTAAATGAAAAAACGCCCCTTTTCCATAAATTACATAACGGAATGCTAAATTTACATGTTCAAAGGATCATAAACTCAAGTTTTATTGAGATCGAATGAAATAAATATGTTCATAAAAAGTAAACCAATTTTTATTGAAAAAGTTGTTTTCCACAGCCATGTGTAGGCGGGTTTACATCCATTTAAATATACTACAGATTCAATATTATTATTATTAAACAGGTTTATATGTATTTAATGACAATTTTTAAATTTCTCCAACTTTCTCTGTCTTTGTCCTGTCCTTATTTCTATAGGTTCTTATTGTTACTGTTGGATGGTATTATTTCTTTAGTAAGTGCTTCCGTTTCCAGTTCTTTATATCCTAATATCTGTGAAAAATTAGATCTTCACTAATCACATTTAACTCTTAACTTTTTGGTATCCCTGTACAACTCTTTCTACTTGATAAAAGGACCTTATGTGTTTATTGTGGAATTTTTCTTCTATATTCATTAATTCGGCTTATCTGGAATTTATTCGTTCTGAATATTTATTTAAACTCTCCTCTTGCTTCTCTAAGTATACCTGGTTTTTATTATTTTCTTTTCTGATAAGTTTTTGTCTACCTAGTCTTCTTTGTGGTACATGCTGTTTTCTCACATTCTTCTTGGAACCAATCTTTCCTTTTTTATCTGTCGTGGTTATGTTATAACTGCTTTCCTTGCTTCCGTTATTGCATTTTTTATATTTTCCTTTATTTTAGTAAGTTCTCTCTATTTGCCTTTAAATTTATTTTCTACCTCTTTCTTATTCAAGAGAGACGGACTGAACTTTACTTTAGTTTTCTTCAATATTATTTTTTTTGTAGTTACTAAATTCACCTCTGCATATAACTTTTACAATGAAATTTTACAGTTTGATTCTTTTATATTTTTGACTCGATTTATGAAATTCATATCTTTTTTTAACTATTATTGATATTGAGTTAAATAAAAAATGTGAAATATATTATAGAAAATAAGAATATAACAATTTTATATTATCAGCTGTTTCACACCGAACCTTTAATAATCTTTATTTAGTAGAAAGTTTTATATTTGATAATGGCAAGTACATTGTTTCAATAAGTTTTACTTCTTGTGAAAAAATGTTATACCTTGGTAAATAAGAGACTAATTCGATTTGAAGATCAAATAGGTTCTACACGTAAAATTTTACAGATAGTCTAAAATCTATAATGTATGTTTTTTGTGCAATTATTTATCAAATATTTATCAAATAATTTTTTGTAGCCTTCCATAAACAAATCAAACCAACAGAAAACATTATATTTATATAATTGCACAGTCGCAGTTTCATACAAAAAGATGCGTACAGACCTGACGCGACATTCTCGCTTAAAATGAAATGTATAATTAAATTAAAATTAAAACTATAGTTTTATAAAAGAAATATGACACATACATTGCAGAGCTGTTCAGCGAATTCATTTCATTTGAGTTTTGCTTTATTTTTAAAAGGAGAGGGTAATTACAACCATCGTAAAATATTTTTTATATTTTGCACTTATAAAAATCTTCATTATAAAACGCATTTGCGTATCGTAATGTAACTTTTACGCACGCAAATTTTTGTTTTAAATGGTTGGCGACATGAGTGAAGTATCTAATGACAAGACTATTGACAATGACATTTGTGGCTAATAGCAATTTATTAATTTTATATTGTTCTTTAAGAAAGTATCTGTGAATATGAATATAATATTTTACTTATATAATATATTATTATTGGTATATTATTCATTTTAAAATATTTTAAAACATTAACATTTGATAATTTAAATGTCACAACTGTCAAATTTTATAAATTACACAGTGCAGCCGACATACTACTTAAAATAAAAATGTTCGTAATTACATAAAATTAAAAAATTAATTTAAAAAATGGTAAAAAAGGCAAAATATAAAAAATATTATAAACAACTTATTTCATATGGCTGTTCATAACAGAATTCCATATGAAATGCGTTGTTTAATATACTATTGTACAAAATAACAGCTTAGTTGTAAAATTCGTTTTAGTTTAATAGTTTCACAAGAAAATGTTTCCGTGTACCTAGTACCTAATGATATTATTATCAATATTAAATAAAAAAACGGATGTGCTTGTTGTACTAACTAGCTGTTTTTGCTAAATTATTGGTTATATTGATTAATATTGTGATAAAAGTAAAAAAGTAAAGACAGAAATAATTAATAAATAAATATCTGAATAAGTTGTGTAATAATTGTACTATTGATATGAAATAAATAAACGGATATCGATTAATATAGTGATAAAAATAAAAAAAGTAAGACATAAAAAAATATGTGAATTACAAATTAATCTTATTTATAATAAATATAACAGGTGTCTGCAAAAATATGTAATGTAACCTAAATTATATTTTTGTTATTATATTCCTTAATAAGAATATTAAAAACTATTTAAAATAAAACTTCCACTTTTGATTCAAAATATTGATTTTTAACTTAATGACAGCTGTTTCTCTAAAAACTAGCATCGATTGATCTGATACAATAAATATAGCTATATAAAATCAAAAAAAAATTAACTACTAAAACAGATATGGGATAAAAACAAAAAAAATCTTGCATCCAAGAAATTTCAAGAAATAAATGATTTTATACAAACTTCCTTTTTATTTTTTACGCTTGAAAGTAACTCAAAAAAATACTTTTTTACATTTTACAAAAGCTTGATTTTATTTTTATTTTTTATACTATGCTAAACTAAAGTATGAAAATAATTTAAAAAAAAAACTAAAAAAAGGTTTTATAAAATACAAAGTAAAAAACAAACTTAAGAATGTCTCATCAGATATCTTTAGAAAAAGATTTTTTTTAGATTGCATTATTTTTTTTTCTAGATTCCAGCTTAGAATGGTGGTAATATTTTATTCTATTCTGAAAATTGGAATTGGCCTATCTCACTTAAAGTGGTTTAGTAGGTCACTATATATTCAATTTTTAATGATACGTATTCCAGCATGTCACGATAGTCCGCCTAAGTTGATTACGTTCAATAAACATGCTTTAGATATGGAATATTAAAATTGCTGTCTGGCAGGATATCCTGCGGATATAATACGTCTGTTACAAGAGTACAAAATGCACAAAAATTAGATTTTCTAGATAGTTATACAAAAAAAGCTATAATATTTATTTATGCACCAAGAACTTTATTAAGATGATTACGCCCGGAGAGCGCAAGGAGCGAAGTAAGGAGAAGTGGGGGTTTTAGAGAAATAAGTTCACGAAAAAAAATCGTGTATCTTTGCGCTATGGAGAGTGACGAATTTGGTGGAAAGGGCTAGGGTACCTGGAGAACCAAAAAGCTAGCACTACTAGTATTCTTCGATGTGAGGAACGCGTTTAATAATGTCAGCAAGGGGGAAGTGTTGAGCACGTTATTGAGGCTTGGAATGGGATAGGGGTTGCTTAATTTAGTAGAGGATTACCAACGGCTCGGGTTATATTCAATAGAGGGCGAAGAGGTATAGAACGGAGCTGAGAGTGCCCCAGGGACCGGTACTGAGACCGACGCTCGGGAAGTGTCTGTTTGATGAGGTTCGTGGGATAGTATGTGAAGAGGGATGTGAGATTACGGTGTATGCGGATGGTGGTTTTGTCTGGTGAGACGGATTTTGCTGAGGGTGGTGCAGGGGTACAGGACAGCATTTGTGCTGTCCCACCCATTGGACGTGATGGCTAGGGCAAAGAGACAACGGTAGAAAGGTGAGACGAGAGAGGAAGTTTAGGATTGGATGGAAGAGGAAATGGAGAGAAGGTGGGAGGGGTATGAAAGTGAATTAGAATAGGAGGTGAACTACTTCTTCACCAAGGTGCTCACTGAACATGGGTCACCACTAGGGTATCTCCACAAGAATAGGAAGAGAAAGACTGGAATTTGAACGAGGTGTGAGGTGAAGGATGATGTTAAATACGTGTTTAGATATTGGAAGAAAGAAGATGTTGATAATGTTGATAGGGAAGAAATAATGGCTGGAAGTAAGCAGAACAGGTGGAGAGCATGGTTAGGGGAAGTTTTGAAATATGCTAGTTTGTACGAGACGGAGGTAATAGCGAGTTTTGAGGTAGGTTTGGCTGCTAGGTATCCCCTCGGGGGTGAGTTCAACACTATGGATCCTGGATAAGGATCCATTCGAACATGAGTTTCCCATCTCAGTACGCAAGGCCAGAGCGATGGATGTTACTCACTGCACTTATAAAATAAATATATATGCATATTTTTAGTAGTCTATGACAAATAAACTGTTTGAATTAGTCTAAGACGGTGGTTTAGACATTTGTTGATTATATTATGCAGTTGTCAGTAAAAAATGTTAGTTCTATATTATTTAAAATTCTTTAAAATAAAAAAAACTTCATTCTTCAACATTTTGCCATCCAAGGTAAACTAAACAAATAAGTGACAAATATAATATAAAAATCGTAGCTAAACAATTTCCTCCACTTTATTAAGTTTTAACTTATTGAATTTAAGCGTAGGTTATTCAAAGAAAAGAGGATTTTTTCTTATGACTTCCTATTAACCAACTTAAATATTATCCGGAAAAATTAGGTATTTCTTTTTCTATTACTATGATATTGGTAATAATTGTAATTTTAAAAATATAATTTACACTGTTTTTTTGTTTTCCCCTCTTTATTCAAAAAGAAGAGTTACTTATTGGTTTTTACAAGGAGAATAATTCAATGAATAGAATCTGAATAAAAATTTACTACCGAAAGTTAAAAGCGTGGAGTAAATTGGACTACCGCCAAGCGCAATAGCAACGGTAAACTATAAAAGAAATAGAAAAATCAATTTCCTTGTACTCTATTGCTTTAGCAGATAGTTCCACTACTTATTATACTATCCTACTTTTGCAGCTGTTCGCCCCAATAAATTCACAGGCCGTCATTGAAAGTTTTACGTGATTTTTATTAAATTTAATTATACAGTTGCTTATCTTTACAGCGATTTTAATATAGAGTAAAATTTGAAAATATACCTTGTCCAGTATAAATCTTATTGCACGTCTTATTGAATGGGTTGGTTGTCGTATTTCTACGGTAGTTGCTAAGAGCTAGCTTCTCACCGATAAATTATTGTTAGTGTGCAAGGTATGATTAAAAAATATATCTAAAAGTCGTTCATTACTTACAAAACTAGCCAATATTTCATCTACATACATATCTATAACAAATTAAAAAATATATATTTGTAGAATTAGAATTTAAAATCTGTTATGCTAGCCTGTCCTGAACACGCTGACGCACCATTGCAACTACTACTGGCTACAGTTGCTTGTTTGACATTCAATGAGTCTTTTTGTCATTTTAAGGATTTTTAATTTTAGTAATGACAGTAGTTGTTAAAGTATATGACATATTAGGGTGTTGCATATGATTAACATGTACAAAATAAGTCACAGTAATTGTTCTAGCCGTATTGTTATTTAATTAATTACATTCTTACCGGCACTTGCTGAAGTTTCCTAGATATATCTTCTTGTCGTATTTCATTATTATTAAAAGCAGGTATCACCCAAGGATTGTAAATATGGTATTGTACTAATATGATAAATGCACACATAAATACTATTAGGTATAATTTCGTAGATATCCTCATACTTTTACGAGCTAGCTTTCGCTGAAACAAAAATTAGGTAAAAAATAAGGTAATAATAATAAAAATGAATGTCATTTGAATCCTTAGTTTTAATGACATGCTTGTCAAAGTCTCTGTTGATTGGTTGCAAATATTTAGCTCTTTACTTATTTTTCGTTATGTAAAGGGAAACTACGCAATACACTGTACTTTAGGGTACATTTCTTTATTACATTTTTGATCAATTTAGCCAATTTTTCTAATTAAACTAAGCAAATAATGATCATATTATTATAAATACAAGAATTTAATTTGGAGCTGTTACAGCCCCAATGTTCAAAGCCGTCAAAATGTAGGTGTTGTTATCAATGTTAACGAAGTGCTTATCAATATCCGATTTTACTTTTATTGACATAAAAAATTTCCGGTGTTTACAAATATAAAGATTCAGCTTTCATAATAAATTAAACAATTTAAACATAGAATTAAAAATAATCAATGGATTTCCTACATTCGATAAATGTATTAACATTTAATGGAGATAATGATTTACATATCGCTAATCTCTATAAAACAACCATGTCCAATATTTTATGATTACTTTATTTAATCCTTACAAGGATTTTTTTAACCGTTTCCTTGAAATTTTTTATTTTAATTTCAGTTTGTTAATAATATTGTATAAAAAAAAAAGTAAGATAATATTTCTTCAAATGAGTTTTTTTGTTTAATCTATTTTTAAGTAGCAGAAAGAGCTAGATATATATTTTAAACATTTTATGAGTTTTAAAGAATTTGCAGTCGTTGTTAGCAATACAGCAATACTCCATAAAAGTTGTTAAAGAAACCTTTTAAGTAGATCTATCTCAGTATAAACTAAATAAAACTTATATAGCATGGAAAAAATGGGATTTATCTGAATATGAACAAAAGTTTCTACTTACACGTGTACACATAAACTCGATCACCAAATAGAGTATATATTATAAATATGTATATTATCGTTGAATAGACCTGCTAGAAAAAATATATTTGATGATGTTTAAAAATATAATAATTTTCATGATGACACATATTAAGCATTTCATATAGCATATTATTCTGGAAACATTCTTGATAAAAATGTGTATATATATATAAATGAGATAATATATTATATGAGATAAAAATTCTTCTAAGCGCGGTTATTCCAGAAAACCCAGTATCCATTATATAAATTGAGAACATAATTAAAATATTTAATTTATGTGTAGTTTTATTCATTCAGTTATGGTAAAGTAGGTACCTATGTGTATGTGGGATGAGTTTGGGAATTAATGAAGTTTGGAAGGTGTAATGGTGAAGTTTATGATTTGGTTAATTTGGATAACATTTCACTGTATTGTGAGAAGTACCAAAAATCAATATTATCAGACAACTAAAATTAATACCGAGGATTAATAAAATGAAGGTAGACCGAAAATACATTAAACAAGTAAAAAAAATTGAAAAAATCAAAAATATTTTGCCAGTGGACCATTGAAGAAAATAATGAGTAAAAGAATATCGATTTAGATGAAGGAATAGGACAATTAAAATACAAAAAGTGCGGTAGATAAGGTTAGTGGTAGTATTAATTAAGTTAATCAGGTATTTTCGTCTCTCTTCTACTAAACATCAGGAAAAATCTTGAAGATACTAAAATATTATTCAAAAAGCTAAATAAACAAATACTAGATACGTCAATATACTATATGCAGGGGTACATAACAATATATAATTTCGTTAAATTCAACCAAAATGGAGTACTCGTATTTATTAAATCGGCCTTATATATACCTCATAGTTTATTTAATCTAAATGGAAGTTCACTAATAAGTAAGAAAATTAAATATGATAATAAATATTTAATCATAAATGCATTTTACATGTCATGTCATCAGCCCCTGAAAATAATGTCGATTTGGAAGATTTGGGTAAAATTTTAGAAAAACAAAGCAATCATAAAAGTGACTTCCACATATTTATTGGGGATATAAACATCGACCTTTTGGTAAACATCGAATAATAAAAAAAATATCTAGATACTCTTAGTGAATATGAGTACCGATCTTCTATCAATAACGGACACATCAAAAACACTATCTTATTATTATTATCCAGCCACAAAATGAGTGCAAATTCGAAAGGTAAATATGTAAAGTATATTGATGAAGAGAAATTGTCTGAAATTTGCAATAAAACAAACTGGAATGAAATTGATTACAGCGTCTTTAATCAAATCAGTTAATAAAGAAAATGACATGGGTCTCAAAGTTAAATCAAATCCAACAAATATAGATTATAAAAGAAAATAACTCCAAAAAAAAGCAACTAAATAAACTAATTACACATACTAAAATAAGCTATTACAAAAAAATTGTGGAGAGAGACAAAGGTTCATAAAAAAACCATGCAACAGTAAATACCTAACCAATCAAACAAGTAGTGAACACAACTTCAGACATAGCAGAACTGTTTAATAATTTCTTTATATCTGTTGAAGAAAATCTATCCAAAAATATAAAAAAAATCTCACACCGTTAAAGAAACTAAAATGATAAATTTGCATTTAAGGAAGTAATAAACATAATACAAGGATTGAAAACGAGAAAAGCTCCAGGATTTGATGACATTAAAACAGAGACTCTACAACGCATAAGTAAATATATTGCATTACCATGTATTATAAATAAGTCTATGGAAAAGGATAATTTTCCATCACCGTTTAAGTTAGTAATTGTGAAGCCAATGTATAAAAGTGGAGAGAAGATTGAAATGATAAACTATCGATCAATATAATTAATATAATGTTTTTCAAAGATTTTGGAACAAATAGTAAAGGTGCGACTAACGAAGTTCTTGAGTAAATACGACCTAATATCCAAATCTCAATATGGTTTTCAAAATAATAAATCAACTCAAGATGAATTAATGGAATGAACGCAGATTTGTAGTTTATAAACAAATAAATGATAGTTTAAAAAACCTAAAAATACACGCTTTTATTGCTAACCGAACAAAAAAATAGAAAATAATTTTTAATTATATTATATATTATATTTTATATTACAGTAGTAGAAGGTCGTACAATGAGAATTAATCACCCCAAAAATAAAATTATAATAAAATCTAAGTTATTGAAAGAATAATTCAATTCAGAGTAAAATGCGTGGGGTGCTAACATATTAAATATTACAGTTATTTTATTGGTCACTATCTATGAGGAAGAGTTATGAAATGTAGTAAAATGCTCCATGCTTGTTACTCTGAATTGAATACCTTTCAAAATAAACCGGTGAAAGTTAAGCTCAAACTTTCCGTTACATGGATACATAGGTACAATCCAAGCTAATGTAAAAACCGTGTTAAAGATGAAGCAATATCCTTACTGGATATGTAAGACACTCAATATTCTAATTCATTCACAATTAAATTATTATTATACTGTAAATTATCAATTTAAGAATAAAAATCGACCTCTTTCAGGTTTTTTCACATAGTACCTACATAAATAATTGTGTTCATTTTTGTAAATACAAAAAAATAGTGAACCATATAATTATTAAACAAATAAAAGAAGCGCGCACGAGAAATCCTATGAAATGGCTACGCAACGAATTATAATAGAGCTAACAGAAATGAACAAGAGGATAGAATTGGTCTCCATTGACTTAACTACAGCGTTTGACAAGTTAAAATAATAAATTTAGAATATGGGAAATTTTAAGATACCTACTTTGGAATGCTAGGTACCTAAACATTTATTCTTTTAATGATTCTCAAGTTTTCCTATCTCCATTTCCAATAGTAAAATAATGTAATAAAAATGTGATGTAAGATAGGCATATATAAGGAGTGATTTTTGGATGTAATACGTACGGTCTAGAAAGCATCTACCGAGAGCATTTTTCACAAAGTTTTCAAAGTTTGTTTTAGATTAATGTCTATAAAAAATTTAAGCAACTTCTTGTTGTTTGATTTTGGTTTGTAAACTTACCAGTTAAACCATTACGCCGTGAAAAACCAAAACCTTCATATTTCGGAAACAAATTATTACATGTTCAAAACACATAGCCATTTAAAGCTGAACACATTTTCTATACACAATTGAACTAATATCAACCAAAAGTAAAATAACAATTCTTGGTTAAAAATGAACATATTCAAATTTTGCTATCATAGTTATTTTAAATAAATAAAAACCGCGAATAAAAACATTGTTACCGGAACGCCAAGTACCTACAACTTCACAAAACTAACTAACGACTATCGTCGGTAGCACTCGCAGACTAATACCTATACTTTGTGTTAGCAGACAAAATTTATTCACAAAATATCTACGATAAATATTTTGAAATAACTATATTGCATAGTAAACTTAATCGTAAACTTTTAAATTAAACTTAAACTTGAATTTTATCGATAAAAAATATAAATAAATAAAATGAGTACCTATTAAGTTTCATTAATACTCTAAGCCAACGGTCTCCAACCTACGGCCCGCGAACAGAATTTTTCCGGCCTGCGGAAAATTAGCATACTGAAGAACAAAAGTTATTTTTATCTGCTGAATTATTAAGTGGCAAACCAATGCAATCCTCTCACTAAAAAGTAATTTTTTTAACCTTAACAGACTTCCTTGTTGTAAACACATGAATATAAAGTTGTCTTTAAAATTTCATAAAGTTCATTTTGTAACAAATTGAAAAGATTTATCATCCCGTGTTTTTATTACACCTACTTAAAATAATCCTCCTTTTACAGAACAAATATTATGTTGTAGCAATAATTGTTTTTTTTTATGCAGAGAACTTTTATTATTACTCGTATTATACAAGCAAACATAAAAAAATTAACGCAAGAAACTCTCAAAAACCACCGATTAGCTCTCAATTATAAAAAAATTTTGAGTGTAGGTTAGGGGTGAGCTCGACTTTCAGGTCCGCCTACCCCCCAGAATTGCAGAAGTCTCCTGCTCTAAGCAGTAAACTATTAAGTACCCACTCTTTACTCTAAAACTGCTACCTTTCATTTTTTTAATTTAATTTTTGGAAAAAAAAGAAATACCGATAGTTAGATCTTCAAGAGATGGCAATGTATGTAATGAGATATTTCAGAAAAGTAATAAATTAGATTTAATAGAGATGCGATTTAATAAAAAAACTCTTATAGCCTAATTTGGTACCTACATCTATATTTATTACATCAAAAGTTTCCAGAAAGATCTTCTATACGAAAAACAAAAGGAAAATTAAGATTGACTGCTATCATCTCACCAATAGCTACGTAAATTATCACAATGACCAACATAAGTAAAAAGATAACTAATCAGTATTTACCGTTGGGACACTAAAAATATTGAAGGTTGGGAGAATATATTCTCCTCATGTAGGCTAAAAATAGCTTACGTAAATGTCGAATAATCTTACAATACTTTGCCGATGTAGTAATTTATCTAAATTAAATTGTTTATGCAAATATTTTTCTTCATTATTACAAAGTAATTTCTCTGAACACAACCTTAGCTTAGCACATCACTTACGTCGCGACTCCCCTAATAGTAATAAAATGTTTATATTATGATAAATTCAGTAACAACTTTATCTTTAAAGGAATTAAATAAACTCAAATATTTGGATGAAAGATGCTTATTTATATAGAATATTCTTAATTTAGTATTAAAAACAAAGTACTTTTCAATTGGTTGAAGAAAATACAAAAATAATAAATATTTTTAAGATGCGATCCATTCAAATTTAATTACTAGTTTACGACAAACTAATCTTTTCATACCTGGTTTATCTAATACACGTAAAAGAATTGCTAGGTAATATTTTAAATAGAAAATAAATTATGGTTAATTATAACCCCAGCAAAAAGCATTACGAGGAGTCACAAGGATGGTTGCGACGCAAAAGGGAAGTTCACAGGGAGGCTTCCTCTCGCCACTCCTGTAGAATTATGTGGATAATCTTATGATTCTTAATGAACCGGGAGCCTATACAGTTATAGAGAAGATACTAAAACAAAAAGGAAAAACTTGGAAAGAAGCCAAATAAGAAAGAGTGGAAAATATTTTTGAAATAAAACAAGTTTTGCCCCTACACCCCAATGCACACAATTACCAACCGTGATACAAAAAATAACTAGACGAGTGTGGAAAGAGATTTCATTGAGTGTTACAATGAAGTCTATTTTAAATGCGATTTGAAAAATAACATTTACCTAACCATTCTACCGATAGCAACAACAGATTATTACCTTGCAAAAACGTAAGAAATTATGGATAAATAAATTTGATTGGGGCTAAAGAATAATTAGCTGCGATAAATTTAGTTGTGAATTTGCTACCATTCACTTTGCTACCTGCTTTCACAGGAGAAACCGCAATAAGACAACAAATTAGATAGATAATCAATTAACGTAATCTGCTTTACGCGGAATATCAACAACATGTTTACCAATTAAAAAAGTCCTTGTAGTAAATATCATCTAATACCTAAATGATAACATTTGTTTTCATTTTACCAAATAAATGGAATTTTGGATAAACTAAAAAAACAAAACATTCAGTCTTGGTTTAAAACGTAAACAGGTAAAGAGGTAGAGATGGGTTGGGCGTAAAAATAATAATCACAACAACGATTACGACTCTCATGTAAATTAGCTTTTTTCTTAGGCTTTTTTAAACAATAATTGTTCCCATAGAATTAAGCAAGGATCACAACTGTCTATATTTTATCTTTTTTTAGAGTATTTTTGTATATTAATATATGATGTATTTTCTAAATTGTTCTTTTACTATAAGTATTGCTCTGTAAATGGGTAAGTGTTGGGCAATAAAGCTTATTATTATTATTTTATGTAAAATACTTTTTATCTTCAATTGTATTTTAGAACTAACAATAGGAACTTATACAATCCGTACAATAATTACGACAATCTGGAAGAAATAATTCCTACAAAAATATTTAATTATAAAATTACAGTTACTTGTTGTGAACTACTAAAATGCATGTTATTTTAAGTATTTCTTTTTGGCAAGACGTTCTTATTGGTAACTTTCCAAGCGTCGTCAATGTATATACCTATTACAATTTTTAATTATTTAAAAGAATTCGTTCCCATGAAGGCCTTAGGAACGGTAGTCCTATGTAGGTAACCTTTTTGGCAGCTTTTAATGTTTCTATTTTTATTTATTTCCTAATTAAACAAAAATTGATTTATAAATCCAGCTGGATTACCTATTAATATTCAATTGTACATTATAATAATAAGAACATTTAATGTTCTAAGTAAAATGGACTTCCACAGAGTAAGGGTTAGTACAATAAATTTCATTATAATAATGATAAATTTTGTATTCAAATGAATGGCAAAATTCATTTTAGAAAATAAAGGCGTGTTAGAAATTGTATCCGCTGATTAATCAACGTTATTCATTTCTATATTTATAAAACATAAAACCATTCCGACAAAAGCTTTCATGTTCCTAGATAATTATTTAGCTCCTAAAATATTACAATAAATCACTTTCAAAACACAATAAAACATTTATACAGGGAATGACAAAGCAGCCATAAAAACTCCTATGATGAATTGGTGACTAAATAAATTGCCATTTCTTTGTATTTGATTTAATTTTGAAAATTTAAAAATTATGAATCATTAGCCGAATAAATAAAGATAAACATTTGTGTTTTTTAAATACACTATTGTTTCTCCATTTTTGTAATAAAGTTATTAATATGAAGAATTTTCATTTTTGTAATCATTAAGTTTATTGTTCTGTAAAATTACAATACTTCTCAGCACAATAAATATCTCCATGTGTTCTAATAATATTTAGTACAGGAAATTTCTCGTACAAGGACATACATATTAAGTCCGTCTGGCATATAGAAATTATTGTTCCTGTTGACAACTAATGTATATTTTTTCTTTCAAACTTTTTAATTGTTAATAACCGCAATAAAGGGTCCTTTTTTTTAATTTGTTTGATTTTTTCATATTTCTCTTAAAAATCTACAATTTTAAATGCATAAAATTTGTTTTCGTCGTAGTATGTATTTTTTTAATCATACAACATTTATTAATATAAAATTTAATAATACACTTTAGATCATGTTTTACAAAATTGCATAAGAAGTTCAATTAGTTTTATTTATTACACTCATAAAATTATTAAATATTCTGTCAACATTGTAAAAATGTTTAAGTGGTAATAAATGTGACTTGTTACTTTCCATCTAGAAGAAGGAAATTTGTAAATTTACACATCATGTTTTTAAAAATCGCATAATAACGAAAATGTTGAATGGATATGAAAATAAAAATTAACATTTGTAGACGGTAGGATGCCAGAAAATTCAAAGCAATATTAATATATGGTTTTTGATTCTAAGAAAGGAAGTAGAATATATAATTTATTTTTACAAAAAAAAGGAAGGTTTACCTCTAGTATATTGTGTACCTATGTGTATTGAAAACTAAGGACACTGCAAACTGCAATGCAGTCGTACTGCTGCCAAATTCTGTGCTTAACTGCAGTTTGATACATTTTTTCTATAGCACTAAAGAAATTTAGATAAGGAAGTAGGTGAAGTTGGCAGTTCACTCATCATTATAAGTTGGTATTAGAGAGGTTGATACAGTAGTATTGATGAATAATTTAAATTTATACATACGTATGCTACATAGCAGTTGGTTGTTTTTATAAGGGGCGCTGAAACGCGCGATATTTCGAAACACGGATATAATATATATCCGTGTATATAGTAGCAAGTGATATGCAATTCAATAAAAAATACACTTAATTTCGATGTGATAATTTGTATTACAGGAGGTGGTTTACTAAATAGTATATAGGTAACTGATTTGTTGTATCCATTTGATGAAAAAATGTTAACATTATTTTTCTTGTTGTTTAAACTTTAGATTTTTAAATAAAATTCTTGCAACAAAACTTATCGACTAATAAATTTCAAGCCCAATAGTACAAAGCAGAAACATATTTCTAAGCACAATATATTGATCAGCCGGAGAATTTGGCATGAATCGGCAATGCACCATAAAATGTCCCAGATTTAATTAGCTTATTGGTTGCCAAAAAAATGTATTTAAACTAATAAAAAAATAATATTATTTTTAACCCTTACCTGCATTTAAAATTTTCGTTTCTATTTTTTTCAAGTCCATTGAACATACTTGATGATATAAAAACTAAGATTTTTTCATTTATTGCTTGTTAATTTTCTATCATTGTTAATCGTTTTAATTGTTTATTTATAATTGTTCAACAAAAATCTTTTAGCGTACTCCATGTTTCAGTTACTACTACCTATGTTATAGGGTTAACATTTTCACCCTACTTTAATTTATTGTCAACCACTGTGTTCCGGAGCATACCGCCATCAAAATAAAGTAGGGAAAACTAGTAGAGACACAAAAACCGTTTACTGTATTACTCCAACTGCGAATCTATTTAGTGTGAGATAGTGAGTAGTTACGTCAGTAGATGTCGCGTTCAAAGCAAAAACCAAATAATAATATACTGAAAACTGAAACGTAGTTCATGTACAAGCGCTTGCGATGGATTTTAATTAGAACAACAGAGTTCACACCCAGGAACTATGTATATAAAAAAAAATATTGTATTTCATGATGGCTTTACGAAGTTGAAACATACAAAAAGGAAACATTTTTTATACCTTTTGAGAGAGAACCGTTTTGGAGGAAGATATTTCTATATTAGCAAAAAAACGTGCAAACAATGAAAATAAAACTGAAGTATCGGAAGAAAATGTTGAGTTAGTCAACAAATTTTAAAGCGAAAAAACTCAAGTTGATGGAAGTGACTGTAGTACTGAAAATAATTATGTTGAGGAAGATGTAAGTATATATTTACGGAAGCATGCTACATAGTTATACCAGTTTTTAAACAAAAATAGCCATCAATTTTGAGGTAAATCTAAGTTGGGAAGTTAATACTGGCTATGGTTATATCATTGTATAAACAGACATAGTAGGACAACCCAATGCTTTATTTTCTTTGACACAATTTGGGACGACCACCAGATGTCGGTAAAGACTTGGTCCCAATTTTAAAAATAAATACTAATTTTACTAATATTTGGTAGATGGCGGTGCGTCAGAAAATAAATTCTCACTATTTTCTATAGGGGTAATCGCAATTGTTGTGCTCTTGTTGCAAAGTTTATTATTGACGATCTTAGTATCAACTGATTCGTTGTTATAGTTTGTGGTTTGCGGTTATTTTGTTTTTGGAGTGTTTGTATTATAGTTATAGTTTATTTATTATTAAAAAACTTTACTTAGTGACAGAAAAACTGAATAGTGTTGTGATTGATTTTTTATTTTGAGGTAAGCATAAATCAAAAATTATTGCTATTCATTAGACATACATTTATATCCGGTAAATAATACATATATAAATTTTACAGATGTCAGGTCATTAGTATGTTTACTACCAACCAATGCGGTAATTCCACATACAAAGATTCAACTATCAGAATGTTTCGATTCCCATACGCAGCAGTATGTCAACAATGGATAATAAACTCAGGTAAGACTAATATTTTTTCAAATAAAAAATAATAAATTTATACCCTTAAAATAATTGAATTATATTAAAATTTTAAATGACACTAAGACGGATTAATTGTTTTTAATCAAAAATCAAATCAAAAACATTTTGAAATATATATAATATAATCAATGTCTATTTTTAACTTAATAGTTGTTAAAAATGTTTTATGTTAAACTATGTTTAATATAAAAGTCTTAAACCGGTGATTTTTAAAATGTTTTTTCATTACAATAAAGAAATAAAACATAAAATTTGAAAACATTAAATTAATTTTTTTTATTGAAAAGTAACGTATATCGATACCGTGGTCCTTGACACAGTTCTTATAAAACTATAATAATATGTATATTAAGACTATGACACTGGAATTTTGTTAATTTGAAATCAGCTGACTTGCATAAAGTTTTCTGTATTACGGAAATAAAATTTGTTGATATATTTTTAAAAATGGACCATCCTGGTAAAGACAAGTAGTAGACTTAAAAAACTAAAATTTTTAAACATTTTTCTAAGAGCAACAATTTGATGTAAACTTAATTTTTAATTTTGTTCGACAAACATCAAACAAAAAATCAACTGTCACTTCATAATAAATCGCAATGTTGTTATTCTTTTTTATGTATCTATGGTTATTACCATTGTAGCATTATTAAATTTTATATGTGTACTTATAATTAAAAAAAACGACTTGAATTCTCTTCACTTGGCTAGTTTTTTAAAAAATTAAAATATTTTCTGCTTTAAAAGTTTTATAATTGAAAAATATTAAATAAATATAAAAATGTAATTGAATTTTGGACTGGCTTAATAAACATTGTCGTATTTTTTCTTGCAAAAAATAATTTTGATAATTTATTAGCTTAGACACTAAATTTTTGTTGCTATAAACAAGCCGTTATGTTAAACCCCATGATTCAACCTCTACTTTAATATAACAATAGGTACCGTTTTCTCCACAACAATTTTACCGTACTTCCGGTAATATCGATAATCTCGATAATTCTAAATAAACCAAAAATTTATGAATATAAAAATTTGGTCACTCAACATTGTACAACAGTATACAAGATAAAATTCCTAAAAATGTAGTTAATGGCTTAAACGATTCGAAATAGTTTTAGAAAAAGAAGTATTTTTATTTTTTTCGGTTAAAAAATTACAATTGTTATTAGCAAAAAACTGTTGGAAAAAAAGCCCACCAGCTTCTTCCCAATACCTCCAAAAAAGTATAACTGATTGTTTAAATAATAAAAAAAATTCTGAAAGTGCGGTAAATTTCAACAAAAATTCTCAATTCACGGAATTGTAACTCTATACTATTTTCACCATGTACTAGCGTGAAAAAAATAATAAAAAGAAATCGAATTAGTGCTTTGAATTTGTCGCGCTTAACAATAATAATAATGATAGAATAATAATATTCTTTAATGTTTCTAAACAAAAAATTACAGCAACGGTTTGGTTACATATATTTTATTATTACAACATAGTTTAATAAATCATATTTATAAGTTTTAATTAAATTAGATTATAAAGTTATTGGCATTTTTTTATTAATAGTAATTATTTACATTGCAGGAAATGCTTCTTTGGCGACCCTGAGTTCGAATATTCTGAAGGGAAAATTTATATGTAGCAAGCATTTCGATCCTGTACTTCTGAATTCCAAACGTTTACCAAAGACTGCTGTTCCACAAAAATATGATGATCAAATGCCGTTTTCTGAGTTATCTGTAGCAGCAGGTTTGCCACAGTATACCATCAACCAATAAAAATACTTTTGATTGTGACGAAAGTGAGAGTTTGAGCGAAACGAATACAAAAACCATCGATCCATTTATACTCCAGTTGATTGATATGCCCTCATCTCCTCTTCTTTTGGAAAAAGATCATAAAGAAATAACGACTCTTAAAAAGCGTTTACAGGAGTTTCAAAAAAAAAAATTAACAGATTAACAAACTAACATAAAAAAAGTAAAAATTCTCAAGAAGTAAAAAAAACTCTAAGTTAGCAATACTACAAAACAAATAATGTTATCTATTTATCCATCCTTAAATTTTTACATAAAATCCTTGTGTATCATAATTTTAGGCAATAAACCGCAGGTAGAAAAAAGGTTTGAAACAATTTTAAAGATATAACGGAGAACAATTTTTACTAACATATTTCTGCATTGTTAAGTACAAAATCCAACTATTTTTTTAATTTACATTTACTTTATGTATGATTTTTACTTTAATAAATGTTTTTAGTTGCTCAGAACGAAAAATATAATTAGATTATTTTTGTAGAAACTTTTTGTAAAAATCCATGTTATTATAAACCACACACAAAAATGTTTAACGAATATTTCCACGATTTATAAAAACATTTCTTTTTATAAATCAATCATAGTTGCTTAGAATCTGACGATGGTAATTATTATCCAAACAGCTCTCATTGAATTATTGAATTTTTTTAATAAATCGTTGAAATATTCTTTAAACATTAATTTTTTTTTGGTATTTATGATGATGTAATTATTTATGAATAAATATTTTTTGTAGTATTTTTTTATTTATTGTAGAAATCCTTACTTTTTGGAAATCCGTAATATGAAAATTAAACAAATACATTTTTAGTAAAAATTCCCACTATGTATTATTCTAACAATCCTTTTTATAGTAAATGACAGCTTTTTCGACTAAATGAAAGATCGTTATAATGAAGTTACATTTTTTAAGACAACAATTTTAAAGATATATTATTAGCCCTAAGGAATAATCCTGATCCTGATTTTTACTATAACTTTATGTTTTATCAATATATAAACTGTTTGTTTTGATTAAGCTTAATTTTATAAATAGATAATACAATAAAATATTAAGCTATTCTAAGCATCAGTACGATATAGTTTTCAACTGTTTTGATCTTAGATGAAAACATTTCCGGGATAATCACTTTTTTTCAAATCCCAAAAAACGGTAAAATTTTTGAAAAATTGAAACGTACAAAGAAAGGTCATAAAATAGTACCGAGGTCCGAAGGTACTTTAGAATAACAATACTTTTTATTTTAATAAGCTAATATGTATTAAAAAATTAAATTTAATTTACTTTATCTTTACAACCCTGTAATTAATGAAAATCAATTTTTACAGATAATTTATGCTGACTTTCTGCTCTCAGTACCAACAGAATATTTCTTTCTATGTTTATTTTTTTTAAAAATACTTACTCACTTTTTTAGTATTAAAAAAAATCATTCTATTTAAAATGTATTGGCTAAAAGTTTTACGCCTACATCTCCATGAAGAAATTCGGCTAAATAATAAATTTATCGAACAACCCCTATTTTCTTTGCGATCAAAAACTGTAATTTATTTTGTATATTTACTCTATTCGTCACCAGGTACCACCACGTTACGGGCGTACAGAGCTTCAAAATTATCTACCATAAGGATTGTCCTACTATGTCTTTTTATACAATGGTTATATTTTGCATTTTTATTGTGATTGCTTGGCATCTTTCTGGTACTTCTTCATTCCTGTTGCATAATATATTTAATACTGGCTTTCTGTTGGGAGATGGCAGTAGACATGCCTTATGCGCGTCTTTATCTTAGTGGTATGGTTGGTCCTCTTTTTGTTGTTTGTTGGTCTATGATCTGTGATTATTTAGTTCTTGGTGAGGACTTTTCTCTATTGCCTTGCCATTCTGCTACCGTGATTGTCTCTTTTTGGGTTGGGGTCCTAATCAAATCTGGGAATTGTCTTAATTGCGGTCTGTATTCCTGTTTGGAGTTATCATATTCTTTAGGAAATCTTTGCCTGTATATGTTCCCAAACACCATACTTTCTTTAATCTTCTTTTATCTATTTTCGTCTGGTATTTTTTTCCTGTTTGTTATCTCATGTTTCCCTTTGCAGTATAGACAGTTTGGTTCATTATTACATTTTCCTTCTTTGTACTCTTTACTTTTTTTTCTCTTCATTTTTCTAGGTGAGTATCTCTATGCCATCTTTTAATAAGGTCAGGAAGTTGCAAGGTTTTTAAAGGTTATTTTACAGTTTCCTAGGTATGTACGTACTCGCCATCTACCATTGAGGCTCTAAAGCTTTTCATTTGTTTAGGAAGTTGCGAGGTTTTATAAAGTTATATTTACAGTTTCCTAGGTATGCACGTACTCGCCATCTACCAATGAGACTCTGAAGTTTTTCATTTGTTCTCCTTAGTAATTGCAGTTTTCTAGGTGGGTATCTCTTTGCCATCTTTTAGCGAGGTCAGGAAGTTACGAGGTTTTTAAAGGTTATATTTACAGTTTCCTGGTATGTACATATTCGCCATCTACCAATGAGGCACTGAAGTTTTTCATTTCTTCAGGTTAGTAATTGCGGTTTTCTAGGTGGGTATCTCTTCGCCATCTTTTAACGAGGTCAGGAAGTTACGAGGTTTTTAAAGGTTATATTTACAGTTTCCTGGTATGTACGTATTCGCCATCTACCAATGAGGCTCTGAAGTTTTTCATTTGTTCCCCTTAGTAATTGCAGTTTTTTAGGTGGGTATCTCTTCACCATCTTTTAACGAGGTCAGGAAGTTACGAGGTTTTTAAAGGTTATAGTTACAGTTTCCTGGTATGTACGTATTCGCCATCTACCAATGAGGCTCTGAAGCTTTTCATTTGTTCTCCTTAGTAATTGCAGTTTTCTAGGTGGGTATCTCTTCGCCATCTTTTAACGAGGTCAGGAAGTTACGAGGTTTTTAAAGGTTATATTTACAGTTTCCTGGTATGTACGTATTCGCCATCTACCAATGAGGCTCTGAAGTTGTTCATCTGTTCTCCTTAGTAATTGCAGTTTTCTAGGTGAGTATCTCTTCGCCATCTTTTAACGAGGTCAGGAAGTTACGAGGTTTTTAAAGGTTATATTTACAGTTTCCTGGTATGTACGTATTCGCCATCTACCAATGAGGCTCTAAAGTTTTTCATCTGTTCTCCTTAGTAATTGCAGTGTTCTAGGTGGGTATCTCTTCGCCATCTTTTAACGAGGTCAGGAAGTTACGAGGTTTTTAAAGGTTATATTTACAGTTTCCTGGTATGTACGTATTCGCCATCTACCAATGAGGCTCTGAAGTTTTTCATTTGTTCCCCTTAGTAATTGCAGTTTTGTAGGTGGGTATCTCTTCACCATCTTTTAACGAGGTCAGGAAGTTACGAGGTTTTTAAAGGTTATATTTACAGTTTCCTGGTATGTACGTATTCGCCATCTACCAATGAGGCTCTGAAGTTTTTCATCTGTTCTCCTTAGTAATTGCAGTGTTCTAGGTGGGTATCTCTTCGCCATCTTTTAACGAGGTCAGGAAGTTACGAGGTTTTTAAAGGTTATATTTACAGTTTCCTGGTATGTACGTATTCGCCATCTACCAATGAGGCTCTGAAGTTTTTCATTTGTTCCCCTTAGTAATTGCAGTTTTGTAGGTGGGTATCTCTTCACCATCTTTTAACGAGGTCAGGAAGTTACGAGGTTTTTAAAGGTTATAGTTACAGTTTCCTTGTATGTACGTATTGGCCATCTACCAATGAGGCTCTGAAGCTTTTCATTTGTTCTCCTTAGTAATTGCAGTTTTTCAGGTGGGTATCTCTTCGCCATCTTTTAACGAGGTCAGGAAGTTACGAGGTTTTTAAAGGTTATATTTACAGTTTCCTGGTATGTACGTATTCGCCATCTACCAATGAGGCTCTGAAGTTTTTCATTTGTTCCCCTTAGTAATTGCAGTTTTTTAGGTGGGTATCTCTTCACCATCTTTTAACGAGGTCAGGAAGTTACGAGGTTTTTAAAGGTTATAGTTACAGTTTCCTGGTATGTACGTATTCGCCATCTACCAATGAGGCTCTGAAGCTTTTCATTTGTTCTCCTTAGTAATTGCAGTTTTCTAGGTGGGTATCTCTTCGCCATCTTTTAACGAGGTCAGGAAGTTACGAGGTTTTTAAAGGTTATATTTACAGTTTCCTGGTACGTACGTATGGTGGGTATCTCTTCGCCATCTTTTAACGAGGTCAGGAAGTTACGAGGTTTTTAAAGGTTATATTTACAGTTTCCTGGTATGTACGTATTCGCCATCTACCAATGAGGCTCTGAAGTTTTTCATTTGTTCCCCTTAGTAATTGCAGTTTTTTAGGTGGGTATCTCTTCACCATCTTTTAACGAGGTCAGGAAGTTACGAGGTTTTTAAAGGTTATAGTTACAGTTTCCTGGTATGTACGTATTCGCCATCTACCAATGAGGCTCTGAAGCTTTTCATTTGTTCTCCTTAGTAATTGCAGTTTTCTAGGTGGGTATCTCTTCGCCATCGTTTAACGAGGTCAGGAAGTTACGAGGTTTTTAAAGGTTATATTTACAGTTTCCTGGTACGTACGTATGGTGGGTATCTCTTCGCCATCTTTTAACGAGGTCAGGAAGTTACGAGGTTTTTAAAGGTTATATTTACAGTTTCCTGGTATGTACGTATTCGCCATCTACCAATGAGGCTCTGAAGTTTTTCATTTGTTCTCCTTAGTAATTGCAGTTTTCTAGGTGGGTATCTCTTCGCCATCTTTTAACGAGGTCAGGAAGTTACGAGGTTTTTAAAGGTTATATTTACAGTTTCCTGGTATGTACGTATTCGCCATCTACCAATAAGGCTCTGAAGTTTTTCATTTCTTCAGGTTAGTAATTGCAGTTTTCTAGGTGGGTATCTCTTCGCCATCTTTTAACGAGGTCAGGAAGTTACGAGGTTTTTAAAGGTTATATTTACAGTTTCCTGGTATGTACGTATTCGCCATCTACCAATGAGGCTCTGAAGTTTTTCATCTGTTCTCCTTAGTAATTGCAGTTTTCTAGGTGGGTATCTCTTCGCAATCTTTTAACGAGGTCAGGAAGTTACGAGGTTTTTAAAGGTTATATTTACAGTTTCCTGGTATGTACGTATTCGCCATCTACCAATGAGGCTCTGAAGTTTTTCATTTGTTCCCCTTAGTAATTGCAGTTTTTCAGGTGGGTATCTCTTCGCCATCTTTTAACGAGGTCAGGAAGTTACGAGGTTTTTAAAGGTTATATTTACAGTTTCCTGGTATGTACGTATTCGCCATCTACCAATGAGGCTCTGAAGTTTTTCATCTGTTCTCCTTAGTAATTGCAGTTTTCTAAGTGGGTATCTCTTCGCCATCTTTTAACGAGGTCAGGAAGTTACGAGGTTTTTAAAGGTTATATTTACAGTTTCCTGGTATGTACCTATTCGCCATCTACCAATGAGGCTCTGAAGTTTTTCATTTGTTCTCCTTATTAATTGCAGTTTTTCAGGTGGGTATCTCTTCGCCATCTTTTAACGAGGTCAGGAAGTTACGAGGTTTTTAAAGGTTATATTTACAGTTTCCTGGTATGTACGTATTCGCCATCTACCAATGAGGCTCTGAAGTTTTTCATCTGTTCTCCTTAGTAATTGCAGTTTTCTAGGTGGGTATCTCTTCGCAATCTTTTAACGAGGTCAGGAAGTTACGAGGTTTTTAAAGGTTATATTTACAGTTTCCTGGTATGTACGTATTCGCCATCTACCAATGAGGCTCTGAAGTTTTTCATTTGTTCCCCTTAGTAATTGCAGTTTTTTAGGTGGGTATCTCTTCACCATCTTTTAACGAGGTCAGGAAGTTACGAGGTTTTTAAAGGTTATATTTACAGTTTCCTGGTATGTACGTATTCGCCATCTACCAATGAGGCTCTGAAGTTTTTCATTTGTTCTCCTTAGTAATTGCAGTTTTTCAGGTGAGTATCTCTTCGCCATCTTTTAACGAGGTCAGGAAGTTACGAGGTTTTTAAAGTTTATATTTACAGTTTCCTGGTATGTACGTATTCGCCATCTACCAATGAGGCTCTGAAGTTTTTCATTTGTTCTCCTTAGTAATTGCAGTTTTTCAGGTGAGTATCTCTTCGCCATCTTTTAACGAGGTCAGGAAGTTACGAGGTTTTTAAAGGTTATATTTACAGTTTCCTGGTATGTACGTATTCGCCATCTACCAATGAGGCTCTGAAGTTTTTCATTTGTTCTCCTTAGTAATTGCAGTTTTCTAAGTGGGTATCTCTTCGCCATCTTTTAACGAGGTCAGGAAGTTACGAGGTTTTTAAAGGTTATATTTACAGTTTCCTGGTATGTACCTATTCGCCATCTACCAATGAGGCTCTGAAGTTTTTCATTTGTTCTCCTTAGTAATTGCAGTTTTTCTAAGTGGGTATCTCTTCGCCATCTTTTAACGAGGTCAGGAAGTTACGAGGTTTTTAAAGGTTATATTTACAGTTTCCTGGTATGTACCTATTCGCCATCTACCAATGAGGCTCTGAAGTTTTTCATTTGTTCTCCTTAGTAATTGCAGTTTTCTAAGTGGGTATCTCTTCGCCATCTTTTAACGAGGTCAGGAAGTTACGAGGTTTTTAAAGGTTATAGTTACAGTTTTCTGGTATGTACGTATTCGCCATCTACCAATGAGGCTCTAAAGCTTTTCATTTGTTCTCCTTAGTAATTGCAGTTTTTCAGGTGAGTATCTCTTCGCCATCTTTTAACGAGGTCAGGAAGTTACGAGGTTTTTAAAGGTTATATTTACAGTTTCCTGGTATGTACGTATTCGCCATCTACCAATGAGGCTCTGAAGTTTTTCATTTGTTCCCCTTAGTAATTGCAGTTTTTTAGGTGGGTATCTCTTCACCATCTTTTAACGAGGTCAGGAATTTACGAGGTTTTTAAAGGTTATATTTACAGTTTCCTGGTATGTACCTATTCGCCATCTACCAATGAGGCTCTGAAGTTTTTCATTTGTTCTCCTTAGTAATTGCAGTTTTTCAGGTGAGTATCTCTTCGCCATCTTTTAACGAGGTCAGGAAGTTACGAGGTTTTTAAAGGTTATATTTACAGTTTCCTGGTACGTACGTATGGTGGGTATCTCTTCGCCAACTTTTAACGAGGTCAGGAAGTTACGAGGTTTTTAAAGGTTATATTTACAGTTTCCTGGTATGTACGTATTCGCCATCTACCAATGAGGCTCTGAAGTTTTTCATCTGTTCTCCTTAGTAATTGCAGTTTTCTAGGTGGGTATCTCTTCGCAATCTTTTAACGAGGTCAGGAAGTTACGAGGTTTTTAAAGGTTATATTTACAGTTTCCTGGTATGTACGTATTCGCCATCTACCAATGAGGCTCTGAAGTTTTTCATCTGTTCTCCTTAGTAATTGCAGTTTTCTAAGTGGGTATCTCTTCGCCATCTTTTAACGAGGTCAGGAAGTTACGAGGTTTTTAAAGGTTATATTTACAGTTTCCTGGTATGTACCTATTCGCCATCTACCAATGAGGCTCTGAAGTTTTTCATTTGTTCTCCTTATTAATTGCAGTTTTTCAGGTGGGTATCTCTTCGCCATCTTTTAACGAGGTCAGGAAGTTACGAGGTTTTTAAAGGTTATATTTACAGTTTCCTGGTATGTACGTATTCGCCATCTACCAATGAGGCTCTGAAGTTTTTCATCTGTTCTCCTTAGTAATTGCAGTTTTCTAGGTGGGTATCTCTTCGCAATCTTTTAACGAGGTCAGGAAGTTACGAGGTTTTTAAAGGTTATATTTACAGTTTCCTGGTATGTACGTATTCGCCATCTACCAATAAGGCTCTGAAGTTTTTCATTTCTTCAGGTTAGTAATTGCAGTTTTCTAGGTGGGTATCTCTTCGCCATCTTTTAACGAGGTCAGGAAGTTACGAGGTTTTTAAAGGTTATATTTACAGTTTCCTGGTATGTACGTATTCGCCATCTACCAATGAGGCTCTGAAGTTTTTCATTTGTTCTCCTTAGTAATTGCAGTTTTCTAAGTGGGTATCTCTTCGCCATCTTTTAACGAGGTCAGGAAGTTACGAGGTTTTTAAAGGTTATATTTACAGTTTCCTGGTATGTACCTATTCGCCATCTACCAATGAGGCTCTGAAGTTTTTCATTTGTTCTCCTTAGTAATTGCAGTTTTCTAAGTGGGTATCTCTTCGCCATCTTTTAACGAGGTCAGGAAGTTACGAGGTTTTTAAAGGTTATAGTTACAGTTTTCTGGTATGTACGTATTCGCCATCTACCAATGAGGCTCTAAAGCTTTTCATTTGTTTTCCTTAGTAATTGCAGTTTTTCAGGTGAGTATCTCTTCGCCATCTTTTAACGAGGTCAGGAAGTTACGAGGTTTTTAAAGGTTATATTTACAGTTTCCTGGTATGTACGTATTCGCCATCTACCAATGAGGCTCTGAAGTTTTTCATTTCTTCAGGTTAGTAATTGCAGTTTTCTAGGTGGGTATCTCTTCGCCATCTTTTAACGAGGTCAGGAAGTTACGAGGTTTTTAAAGGTTATATTTACAGTTTCCTGGTATGTACGTATTCGCCATCTACCAATGAGGCTCTGAAGTTTTTCATTTCTTCAGGTTAGTAATTGCAGTTTTCTAGGTGGGTATCTCTTCACCATCTTTTAACGAGGTCAGGAAGTTACGAGGTTTTTAAAGGTTATATTTACAGTTTCCTGGTATGTACGTATTCGCCATCTACCAATAAGGCTCTGAAGTTTTTCATTTCTTCAGGTTAGTAATTGCAGTTTTCTAGGTGGGTATCTCTTCGCCATCTTTTAACGAGGTCAGGAAGTTACGAGGTTTTTAAAGGTTATATTTACAGTTTCCTGGTATGTACGTATTCGCCATCTACCAATGAGGCTCTGAAGTTTTTCATTTGTTCTCCTTAGTAATTGCAGTTTTCTAAGTGGGTATCTCTTCGCCATCTTTTAACGAGGTCAGGAAGTTACGAGGTTTTTAAAGGTTATATTTACAGTTTCCTGGTATGTACGTATTCGCCATCTACCAATGAGGCTCTGAAGTTTTTCATTTGTTCTCCTTAGTAATTGCAGTTTTCTAAGTGGGTATCTCTTCGCCATCTTTTAACGAGGTCAGGAATTTACGAGGTTTTTAAAGGTTATAGTTAAGTTTCCTGGTATGTACGTATTCGCCATCTACCAATGAGGCTCTGAAGTTTTTCATTTGTTCTCCTTAGTAATTGCAGTTTTCTAAGTGGGTATCTCTTCGCCATCTTTTAACGAGGTCAGGAAGTTACGAGGTTTTTAAAGGTTATATTTACAGTTTCCTGGTATGTACGTATTCGCCATCTACCAATGAGGCTCTAAAGCTTTTCATTTGTTTTCCTTAGTAATTGCAGTTTTTCAGGTGAGTATCTCTTCGCCATCTTTTAACGAGGTCAGGAAGTTACGAGGTTTTTAAAGGTTATATTTACAGTTTCCTGGTATGTACGTATTCGCCATCTACCAATAAGGCTCTGAAGTTTTTCATTTCTTCAGGTTAGTAATTGCAGTTTTCTAGGTGGTTATCTCTTCGCCATCTTTTAACGAGGTCAGGAAGTTACGAGGTTTTTAAAGGTTATATTTACAGTTTCCTGGTATGTACGTATTCGCCATCTACCAATGAGGCTCTGAAGTTTTTCATTTGTTCCCCTTAGTAATTGCAGTTTTTTAGGTGGGTATCTCTTCACCATCTTTTAACGAGGTCAGGAATTTACGAGGTTTTTAAAGGTTATAGTTAAAAGTTTCCTGGTATGTACGTATTCGCCATCTACCAATGAGGCTCTGAAGTTTTTCATTTCTTCAGGTTAGTAATTGCAGTTTTCTAGGTGGGTATCTCTTCGCCATCTTTTAACGAGGTCAGGAAGTTACGAGGTTTTTAAAGGTTATATTTACAGTTTCCTGGTATGTACGTATTCGCCATCTACCAATGAGGCTCTGAAGTTTTTCATTTGTTCTCCTTAGTAATTGCAGTTTTCTAAGTGGGTATCTCTTCGCCATCTTTTAACGAGGTCAGGAAGTTACGAGGTTTTTAAAGGTTATATTTACAGTTTCCTGGTATGTACGTATTCGCCATCATAATAATAATAATAATAATAATAATAATAATAATAATAATAATAAGCTTTATTGTCGAAAAAATTTTTTAAATTTGTGGACAAAGCTGTTTAAAAAAAAAAGCAAATCACACAGAACAAAACAGTAATACAAGAGTATTTACAAGTAAATAAAACATAAAACATACAAACATATAAAACTTCACAATATAAAACATTGCGAAAGGTCAATTAAAAAAAAAATAATAAAAAATAAAATAAAATAAATGTATACTTTATGTATACATTATACAATGAGACTGATAAATAATAAGTAATATAAAAAATTAAAATTTAAAATTTTAATTTAGTCAGAGTAACAAAAAAAAAAAAACAACAACAAAATAGATAAATATCACAAATTAACCTTCCAGTGCGTGAGATGGTCCAAAATAATTTAGTCGTCAACTGCATACAAAGCTCTCTCCACCAAGTATGATTTTAAAGCGATACGAAATGCGGTTATTGATGAAATGGACTTTATTTCCAAGGGTAGATTGTTGTGCATTTTGTTAGCGTTATAAAAAATAGAAGCTTTTGATTAGTTCCGTGCGAGGTTTTGGTAAATAAAGGTCATACTCTGCACTTCTAAGAGGGTAGTTATGAGATGGTCTGTCTGAGACTTCAGGTAAATGTTTCCGAATTAAAGAAATGGATTCAAAGATAAATAGGGATGGAAGTGTTAATATTTTATGTTTTTTAAAGAATTCCCTACAGTGAGTTTTACTGCTTAGTTTCAGCGTATACCGAACAGCTCTCTTTTGTAATTTAAAAATACGTTCAAATTGAGTCACACAACATGTACCCCAAAAAGGAAGTGCATATCGGAGATGTGACTCGAAGAGGGCAAAATAGACTGTTTTGGAAGCTGACAGCTCTAGATATTGTTCTCAGTGCGTAACAAGAAGAGCTTAGTTTTTTTGACAAAGCGTCAATGTGTACATCCCATTTTAGAGAGCTGTCAACGACTAGTCCCAAAAATCTCACAGAGTCAACGACCTCTATAGTAGAATTATTCAACATAATAGGTTGAATTGCAGATGTGTATGGTAAAACTTTCGTTTTAGAAACGTTCAAACACATATGGTTAGAATCACACCATGATTTGATGATGGTTAAGTCATGTGAAACGATTCTATGCAGTTCGGTGATATCCGGGTGACTCCAAGAAAAGCTAGTGTCGTCTGCGAATAAACAAATTTTTCCGCCGATGCTCAAGTCAGCAATATCATTGATAAATAGCAAAAACAATATAGGACCCAATACCGAACCTTGTGGAACCCCATATTCTATCTGCTTGCATGAAGACCTTAATTCATCAACTCGTACAAGCTGCAGTCTATCACTAAGAAAGGACTCGAACCACCTGATCGAGGTGCCTCTAAATCCATAGTACTGCAATTTTTTAAGTAGTATTTTATGATCCACGCAATCGAAAGCTTTTGAGAAATCACAAAATATTGTAGCTGTAGAGTGTTGATTGTTTAAGCTGGAGTAGACATTATTAAAAAGAGAAAACATTGCATCATTTGTGCATTTACCACTTAAAAATCCAAATTGATTTTTAGCTAGAATATTGAATTTACTCACAAATGAAAGAAGCCTTTTTTTTTTTTTTTTTTTTTTTTTTTTTTTTACCAACCTTTCAATGATCTTGGATAACGTAGGAAGAAGCGCGATTGGGCGATAGTTAGAAACTTGATCTTTATCACCTCCTTTATGCAAAGGAATGATTATGGCTGTCTTAAGGCAAGTAGGAAAAATACCAATTTTGAACGACTCATCTACCAATAAGGCTCTGAAGTTTTTCATTTCTTCAGGTTAGTAATTGCAGTTTTCTAGGTGGGTATCTCTTCGCCATCTTTTAACGAGGTCAGGAAGTTACGAGGTTTTTAAAGGTTATATTTACAGTTTCCTGGTATGTACGTATTCGCCATCTACCAATGAGGCTCTGAAGTTTTTCATTTGTTCTCCTTAGTAATTGCAGTTTTCTAAGTGGGTATCTCTTCGCCATCTTTTAACGAGGTCAGGAAGTTACGAGGTTTTTAAAGGTTATATTTACAGTTTCCTGGTATGTACGTATTCGCCATCTACCAATAAGGCTCTGAAGTTTTTCATTTCTTCAGGTTAGTAATTGCAGTTTTCTAGGTGGGTATCTCTTCGCCATCTTTTAACGAGGTCAGGAAGTTACGGGGTTTTTAAAGGTGATATTTACAGAGTCCTGGTCTGTACGTATTCGCCATCTACCAATGAGGCTCTGAAGTTTTTCATTTGTTCTCCTTAGTAATTGCAGTTTTCTAAGTGGGTATCTCTTCGCCATCTTTTAACGAGGTCAGGAAGTTACGAGGTTTTTAAAGGTTATATTTACAGTTTCCTGGTATGTACGTATTCGCCATCTACCAATAAGGCTCTGAAGTTTTTCATTTCTTCAGGTTAGTAATTGCAGTTTTCTAGGTGGGTATCTCTTCGCCATCTTTTAACGAGGTCAGGAAGTTACGAGGTTTTTAAAGGTTATATTTACAGTTTCCTGGTATGTACGTATTCGCCATCTACCAATGAGGCTCTGAAGTTTTTCATTTGTTCTCCTTAGTAATTGCAGTTTTCTAAGTGGGTATCTCTTCGCCATGTTTTAACGAGGTCAGGAAGTTACGAGGTTTTTAAAGGTTATATTTACAGTTTCCTGGTATGTACGTATTCGCCATCTACCAATGAGGCTCTGAAGTTTTTCATTTCTTCAGGTTAGTAATTGCAGTTTTCTAGGTGGGTTTCTCTTCGCCATCTTTTAACGAGGTCAGGAAGTTACGAGGTTTTTAAAGGTTATATTTACAGTTTTCTGGTATGTACGTATTCGCCATCTACCAATGAGGCTCTGAAGTTTTTCATTTGTTCTCCTTAGTAATTGCAGTTTTCTAGGTGGGTATCTCTTCGCCATCTTTTAACGAGGTCAGGAAGTTACGAGGTTTTTAAAGGTTATATTTACAGTTTCCTGGTATGTACGTATTCGCCATCTACCAATAAGGCTCTGAAGTTTTTCATTTCTTCAGGTTAGTAATTGCAGTTTTCTAGGTGGGTATCTCTTCGCCATCTTTTAACGAGGTCAGGAAGTTACGAGGTTTTTAAAGGTTATATTTACAGTTTCCTGGTATGTACGTATTCGCCATCTACCAATAAGGCTCTGAAGTTTTTCATTTCTTCAGGTTAGTAATTGCAGTTTTCTAGGTGGGTATCTCTTCGCCATCTTTTAACGAGGTCAGGAAGTTACGAGGTTTTTAAAGGTTATAGTTACAGTTTTCTGGTATGTACGTATTCGCCATCTACCAATGAGGCTCTAAAGCTTTTCATTTGTTCTCCTTAGTAATTGCAGTTTTTCAGGTGAGTATCTCTTCGCCATCTTTTAACGAGGTCAGGAAGTTACGAGGTTTTTAAAGGTTATATTTACAGTTTCCTGGTATGTACGTATTCGCCATCTACCAATGAGGCTCTGAAGTTTTTCATTTGTTCCCCTTAGTAATTGCAGTTTTTTAGGTGGGTATCTCTTCACCATCTTTTAACGAGGTCAGGAATTTACGAGGTTTTTAAAGGTTATATTTACAGTTTCCTGGTATGTACCTATTCGCCATCTACCAATGAGGCTCTGAAGTTTTTCATTTGTTCTCCTTAGTAATTGCAGTTTTTCAGGTGAGTATCTCTTCGCCATCTTTTAACGAGGTCAGGAAGTTACGAGGTTTTTAAAGGTTATATTTACAGTTTCCTGGTACGTACGTATGGTGGGTATCTCTTCGCCATCTTTTAACGAGGTCAGGAAGTTACGAGGTTTTTAAAGGTTATATTTACAGTTTCCTGGTATGTACGTATTCGCCATCTACCAATGAGGCTCTGAAGTTTTTCATCTGTTCTCCTTAGTAATTGCAGTTTTCTAGGTGGGTATCTCTTCGCAATCTTTTAACGAGGTCAGGAAGTTACGAGGTTTTTAAAGGTTATATTTACAGTTTCCTGGTACGTACGTATGGTGGGTATCTCTTCGCCATCTTTTAACGAGGTCAGGAAGTTACGAGGTTTTTAAAGGTTATATTTACAGTTTCCTGGTATGTACGTATTCGCCATCTACCAATGAGGCTCTGAAGTTTTTCATTTGTTCCCCTTAGTAATTGCAGTTTTTCAGGTGGGTATCTCTTCGCCATCTTTTAACGAGGTCAGGAAGTTACGAGGTTTTTTAAGGTTATATTTACAGTTTCCTGGTATGTACGTATTCGCCATCTACCAATGAGGCTCTGAAGTTTTTCATCTGTTCTCCTTAGTAATTGCAGTTTTCTAAGTGGGTATCTCTTCGCCATCTTTTAACGAGGTCAGGAAGTTACGAGGTTTTTAAAGGTTATATTTACAGTTTCCTGGTATGTACCTATTCGCCATCTACCAATGAGGCTCTGAAGTTTTTCATTTGTTCTCCTTATTAATTGCAGTTTTTCAGGTTGGTATCTCTTCGCCATCTTTTAACGAGGTCAGGAAGTTACGAGGTTTTTAAAGGTTATATTTACAGTTTCCTGGTATGTACGTATTCGCCATCTACCAATGAGGCTCTGAAGTTTTTCATCTGTTCTCCTTAGTAATTGCAGTTTTCTAGGTGGGTATCTCTTCGCAATCTTTTAACGAGGTCAGGAAGTTACGAGGTTTTTAAAGGTTATATTTACAGTTTCCTGGTATGTACGTATTCGCCATCTACCAATGAGGCTCTGAAGTTTTTCATTTGTTCCCCTTAGTAATTGCAGTTTTTTAGCTGGGTATCTCTTCACCATCTTTTAACGAGGTCAGGAAGTTACGAGGTTTTTAAAGGTTATATTTACAGTTTCCTGGTATGTACGTATTCGCCATCTACCAATGAGGCTCTGAAGTTTTTCATTTGTTCTCCTTAGTAATTGCAGTTTTTCAGGTGAGTATCTCTTCGCCATCTTTTAACGAGGTCAGGAAGTTACGAGGTTTTTAAAGGTTATATTTACAGTTTCCTGGTATGTACGTATTCGCCATCTACCAATGAGGCTCTGAAGTTTTTCATTTGTTCTCCTTAGTAATTGCAGTTTTCTAAGTGGGTATCTCTTCGCCATCTTTTAACGAGGTCAGGAAGTTACGAGGTTTTTAAAGGTTATATTTACAGTTTCCTGGTATGTACCTATTCGCCATCTACCAATGAGGCTCTGAAGTTTTTCATTTGTTCTCCTTAGTAATTGCAGTTTTCTAAGTGGGTATCTCTTCGCCATCTTTTAACGAGGTCAGGAAGTTACGAGGTTTTTAAAGGTTATATTTACAGTTTCCTGGTATGTACCTATTCGCCATCTACCAATGAGGCTCTGAAGTTTTTCATTTGTTCTCCTTAGTAATTGCAGTTTTCTAAGTGGGTATCTCTTCGCCATCTTTTAACGAGGTCAGGAAGTTACGAGGTTTTTAAAGGTTATAGTTACAGTTTTCTGGTATGTACGTATTCGCCATCTACCAATGAGGCTCTAAAGCTTTTCATTTGTTCTCCTTAGTAATTGCAGTTTTTCAGGTGAGTATCTCTTCGCCATCTTTTAACGAGGTCAGGAAGTTACGAGGTTTTTAAAGGTTATATTTATAGTTTCCTGGTATGTACGTATTCGCCATCTACCAATGAGGCTCTGAAGTTTTTCATTTGTTCCCCTTAGTAATTGCAGTTTTTTAGGTGGGTATCTCTTCACCATCTTTTAACGAGGTCAGGAATTTACGAGGTTTTTAAAGGTTATATTTACAGTTTCCTGGTATGTACCTATTCGCCATCTACCAATGAGGCTCTGAAGTTTTTCATTTGTTCTCCTTAGTAATTGCAGTTTTCTAGGTGGGTATCTCTTCGCAATCTTTTAACGAGGTCAGGAAGTTACGAGGTTTTTAAAGGTTATATTTACAGTTTCCTGGTATGTACGTATTCGCCATCTACCAATGAGGCTCTGAAGTTTTTCATCTGTTCTCCTTAGTAATTGCAGTTTTCTAGGTGGGTATCTCTTCGCAATCTTTTAACGAGGTCAGGAAGTTACGAGGTTTTTAAAGGTTATATTTACAGTTTCCTGGTATGTACGTATTCGCCATCTACCAATGAGGCTCTGAAGTTTTTCATCTGTTCTCCTTAGTAATTGCAGTTTTCTAAGTGGGTATCTCTTCGCCATCTTTTAACGAGGTCAGGAAGTTACGAGGTTTTTAAAGGTTATATTTACAGTTTCCTGGTATGTACCTATTCGCCATCTACCAATGAGGCTCTGAAGTTTTTCATTTGTTCTCCTTATTAATTGCAGTTTTTCAGGTGGGTATCTCTTCGCCATCTTTTAACGAAGTCAGGAAGTTACGAGGTTTTTAAAGGTTATATTTACAGTTTCCTGGTATGTACGTATTCGCCATCTACCAATGAGGCTCTGAAGTTTTTCATCTGTTCTCCTTAGTAATTGCAGTTTTCTAGGTGGGTATCTCTTCGCAATCTTTTAACGAGGTCAGGAAGTTACGAGGTTTTTAAAGGTTATATTTACAGTTTCCTGGTATGTACGTATTCGCCATCTACCAATGAGGCTCTGAAGTTTTTCATTTGTTCTCCTTAGTAATTGCAGTTTTTCAGGTGAGTATCTCTTCGCCATCTTTTAACGAGGTCAGGAAGTTACGAGGTTTTTAAAGGTTATATTTACAGTTTCCTGGTATGTACGTATTCGCCATCTACCAATGAGGCTCTGAAGTTTTTCATTTGTTCTCCTTAGTAATTGCAGTTTTCTAAGTGGGTATCTCTTCGCCATCTTTTTAACGAGGTCAGGAAGTTACGAGGTTTTTAAAGAGTTATATTTACAGTTTCCTGGTATGTACCTATTCGCCATCTACCAATGAGGCTCTGAAGTTTTTCATTTGTTCTCCTTAGTAATTGCAGTTTTCTAAGTGGGTATCTCTTCGCCATCTTTTAACGAGGTCAGGAAGTTACGAGGTTTTTAAAGGTTATAAATACAGTTTTCTGGTATGTACGTATTCGCCATCTACCAATGAGGCTCTAAAGCTTTTCATTTGTTCTCCTTAGTAATTACAGTTTTTCAGGTGAGTATCTCTTCGCCATCTTTTAACGAGGTCAGGAAGTTACGAGGTTTTTAAAGGTTATATTTACAGTTTCCTGGTATGTACGTATTCGCCATCTACCAATGAGGCTCTGAAGTTTTTCATTTGTTCCCCTTAGTAATTGCAGTTTTTTAGGTGGGTATCTCTTCACCATCTTTTAACGAGGTCAGGAATTTACGAGGTTTTTAAAGGTTATAGTTAAGTTTCCTGGTATGTACGTATTCGCCATCTACCAATGAGTCTCTGAAGCTTTTTATTTGTTCTCCTTAGTAATTGCAGTTTTCTAGGTGGATATCTCTTCGCCATCTTTTAACGAGGTCAGGAAGTTACGAGGTTTTTAAAGGTTATATTTACAGTTTCCTGGTACGTACGTATGGTGGGTATCTCTTCGCCATCTTTTAACGAGGTCAGGAAGTTACGAGGTTTTTAAAGGTTATATTTACAGTTTCCTGGTATGTACGTATTCGCCATCTACCAATGAGGCTCTGAAGTTTTTCATCTGTTCTCCTTAGTAATTGCAGTTTTCTAGGTGGGTATCTCTTCGCCATCTTTTAACGAGGTCAGGAAGTTACGAGGTTTTTAAAGGTTATATTTACAGTTTCCTGGTATGTACGTATTCGCCATCTACCAATGAGGCTCTGAAGTTTTTCATTTCTTCAGGTTAGTAATTGCAGTTTTCTAGGTGGGTATCTCTTCGCCATCTTTTAACGAGGTCAGGAAGTTACGAGGTTTTTAAAGGTTATATTTACAGTTTCCTGGTATGTACGTATTCGCCATCTACCAATGAGGCTCTGAAGTTTTTCATTTGTTCTCCTTAGTAATTGCAGTTTTCTAGGTGGGTATCTCTTCGCCATCTTTTAACGAGGTAAGGAAGTTACGAGGTTTTTAAAGGTTATATTTACAGTTTCCTGGTATGTACGTATTCGCCATCTACCAATGAGGCTCTGAAGTTTTTCATTTGTTCTCCTTAGTAATTGCAGTTTTCTAAGTGGGTATCTCTTCGCCATCTTTTAACGAGGTCAGGAAGTTACGAGGTTTTTAAAGGTTATATTTACAGTTTCCTGGTATGTACGTATTCGCCATCTACCAATGAGGCTCTGAAGTTTTTCATTTCTTCAGGTTAGTAATTGCAGTTTTCTAGGTGGGTATCTCTTCGCCATCTTTTAACGAGGTCAGGAAGTTACGAGGTTTTTAAAGGTTATATTTACAGTTTCCTGGTATGTACGTATTCGCCATCTACCAATGAGGCTCTGAAGTTTTTCATTTGTTCTCCTTAGTAATTGCAGTTTTCTAAGTGGGTATCTCTTCGCCATCTTTTAACGAGGTCAGGAAGTTACGAGGTTTTTAAAGGTTATATTTACAGTTTCCTGGTATGTACGTATTCGCCATCTACCAATAAGGCTCTGAAGTTTTTCATTTCTTCAGGTTAGTAATTGCAGTTTTCTAGGTGGGTATCTCTTCGCCATCTTTTAACGAGGTCAGGAAGTTACGAGGTTTTTAAAGGTTATATTTACAGTTTCCTGGTATGTACGTATTCGCCATCTACCAATGAGGCTCTGAAGTTTTTCATTTGTTCTCCTTAGTAATTGCAGTTTTCTAAGTGGGTATCTCTTCGCCATCTTTTAACGAGGTCAGGAAGTTACGAGGTTTTTAAAGGTTATATTTACAGTTTCCTGGTATGTACGTATTCGCCATCTACCAATAAGGCTCCGAAGTTTTTCATTTCTTCAGGTTAGTAATTGCAGTTTTCTAAGTGGGTATCTCTTCGCCATCTTTTAACGAGGTCAGGAAGTTACGAGGTTTTTAAAGGTTATATTTACAGTTTCCTGGTATGTACGTATTCGCCATCTACCAATGAGGCTCTGAAGTTTTTCATTTGTTCTCCTTAGTAATTGCAGTTTTCTAAGTGGGTATCTCTTCGCCATCTTTTAACGAGGTCAGGAAGTTACGAGGTTTTTAAAGGTTATATTTACAGTTTCCTGGTATGTACCTATTCGCCATCTACCAATGAGGCTCTGAAGTTTTTCATTTGTTCTCCTTATTAATTGCAGTTTTTCAGGTGGGTATCTCTTCGCCATCTTTTAACGAAGTCAGGAAGTTACGAGGTTTTTAAAGGTTATATTTACAGTTTCCTGGTATGTACGTATTCGCCATCTACCAATGAGGCTCTGAAGTTTTTCATCTGTTCTCCTTAGTAATTGCAGTTTTCTAGGTGGGTATCTCTTCGCAATCTTTTAACGAGGTCAGGAAGTTACGAGGTTTTTAAAGATTATATTTACAGTTTCCTGGTATGTACGTATTCGCCATCTACCAATGAGGCTCTGAAGTTTTTCATTTGTTCTCCTTAGTAATTGCAGTTTTTCAGGTGAGTATCTCTTCGCCATCTTTTAACGAGGTCAGGAAGTTACGAGGTTTTTAAAGGTTATATTTACAGTTTCCTGGTATGTACGTATTCGCCATCTACCAATGAGGCTCTGAAGTTTTTCATTTGTTCTCCTTAGTAATTGCAGTTTTCTAAGTGGGTATCTCTTCGCCATCTTTTAACGAGGTCAGGAAGTTACGAGGTTTTTAAAGGTTATATTTACAGTTTCCTGGTATGTACCTATTCGCCATCTACCAATGAGGCTCTGAAGTTTTTCATTTGTTCTCCTTAGTAATTGCAGTTTTCTAAGTGGGTATCTCTTCGCCATCTTTTAACGAGGTCAGGAAGTTACGAGGTTTTTAAAGGTTATAAATACAGTTTTCTGGTATGTACGTATTCGCCATCTACCAATGAGGCTCTAAAGCTTTTCATTTGTTCTCCTTAGTAATTGCAGTTTTTCAGGTGAGTATCTCTTCGCCATCTTTTAACGAGGTCAGGAAGTTACGAGGTTTTTAAAGGTTATATTTACAGTTTCCTGGTATGTACGTATTCGCCATCTACCAATGAGGCTCTGAAGTTTTTCATTTGTTCCCCTTAGTAATTGCAGTTTGTTAGGTGGGTATCTCTTCACCATCTTTTAACGAGGTCAGGAATTTACGAGGTTTTTAAAGGTTATAGTTAAGTTTCCTGGTATGTACGTATTCGCCATCTACCAATGAGTCTCTGAAGCTTTTTATTTGTTCTCCTTAGTAATTGCAGTTTTCTAGGTGGATATCTCTTCGCCATCTTTTTAACGAGGTCAGGAAGTTACGAGGTTTTTAAAGGTTATATTTACAGTTTCCTGGTACGTACGTATGGTGGGTATCTCTTCGCCATCTTTTAACGAGGTCAGGAAGTTACGAGGTTTTTAAAGGTTATATTTACAGTTTCCTGGTATGTACGTATTCGCCATCTACCAATGAGGCTCTGAAGTTTTTCATCTGTTCTCCTTAGTAATTGCAGTTTTCTAGGTGGGTATCTCTTCGCCATCTTTTAACGAGGTCAGGAAGTTACGAGGTTTTTAAAGGTTATATTTACAGTTTCCTGGTATGTACGTATTCGCCATCTACCAATGAGGCTCTGAAGTTTTTCATCTGTTCTCCTTAGTAATTGCAGTTTTCTAGGTGGGTATCTCTTCGCCATCTTTTAACGAGGTCAGGAAGTTACGAGGTTTTTAAAGGTTATATTTACAGTTTCCTGGTATGTACGTATTCGCCATCTACCAATGAGGCTCTGAAGTTTTTCATTTGTTCTCCTTAGTAATTGCAGTTTTCTAGGTGGGTATCTCTTCGCCATCTTTTAACGAGGTGAGGAAGTTACGAGGTTTTTAAAGGTTATATTTACAGTTTCCTGGTATGTACGTATTCGCCATCTACCAATGAGGCTCTGAAGTTTTTCATTTCTTCAGGTTAGTAATTGCAGTTTTCTAAGTGGGTATCTCTTCGCCATCTTTTAACGAGGTCAGGAAGTTACGAGGTTTTTAAAGGTTATATTTACAGTTTCCTGGTATGTACGTATTCGCCATCTACCAATGAGGCTCTGAAGTTTTTCATTTCTTCAGGTTAGTAATTGCAGTTTTCTAGGTGGGTATCTCTTCGCCATCTTTTTAACGAGGTCAGGAAGTTACGAGGTTTTTAAAGGTTATATTTACAGTTTCCTGGTATGTACGTATTCGCCATCTACCAATGAGGCTCTGAAGTTTTTCATTTGTTCTCCTTAGTAATTGCAGTTTTCTAAGTGGGTATCTCTTCGCCATCTTTTAACGAGGTCAGGAAGTTACGAGGTTTTTAAAGGTTATATTTACAGTTTCCTGGTATGTACGTATTCGCCATCTACCAATGAGGCTCTGAAGTTTTTCATTTGTTCTCCTTAGTAATTGCAGTTTTCTAAGTGGGTATCTCTTCGCCATCTTTTAACGAGGTCAGGAAGTTACGAGGTTTTTAAAGGTTATATTTACAGTTTCCTGGTATGTACCTATTCGCCATCTACCAATGAGGCTCTGAAGTTTTTCATTTGTTCTCCTTAGTAATTGCAGTTTTCTAAGTGGGTATCTCTTCGCCATCTTTTAACGAGGTCAGGAAGTTACGAGGTTTTTAAAGGTTATAAATACAGTTTTCTGGTATGTACGTATTCGCCATCTACCAATGAGGCTCTAAAGCTTTTCATTTGTTCTCCTTAGTAATTGCAGTTTTTCAGGTGAGTATCTCTTCGCCATCTTTTAACGAGGTCAGGAAGTTACGAGGTTTTTAAAGGTTATATTTACAGTTTCCTGGTATGTACGTATTCGCCATCTACCAATGAGGCTCTGAAGTTTTTCATTTGTTCCCCTTAGTAATTGCAGTTTGTTAGGTGGGTATCTCTTCACCATCTTTTAACGAGGTCAGGAATTTACGAGGTTTTTAAAGGTTATAGTTAAGTTTCCTGGTATGTACGTATTCGCCATCTACCAATGAGTCTCTGAAGCTTTTTATTTGTTCTCCTTAGTAATTGCAGTTTTCTAGGTGGATATCTCTTCGCCATCTTTTAACGAGGTCAGGAAGTTACGAGGTTTTTAAAGGTTATATTTACAGTTTCCTGGTACGTACGTATGGTGGGTATCTCTTCGCCATCTTTTAACGAGGTCAGGAAGTTACGAGGTTTTTAAAGGTTATATTTACAGTTTCCTGGTATGTACGTATTCGCCATCTACCAATGAGGCTCTGAAGTTTTTCATCTGTTCTCCTTAGTAATTGCAGTTTTCTAGGTGGGTATCTCTTCGCCATCTTTTAACGAGGTCAGGAAGTTACGAGGTTTTTAAAGGTTATATTTACAGTTTCCTGGTATGTACGTATTCGCCATCTACCAATGAGGCTCTGAAGTTTTTCATCTGTTCTCCTTAGTAATTGCAGTTTTCTAGGTGGGTATCTCTTCGCCATCTTTTAACGAGGTCAGGAAGTTACGAGGTTTTTAAAGGTTATATTTACAGTTTCCTGGTATGTACGTATTCGCCATCTACCAATGAGGCTCTGAAGTTTTTCATTTGTTCTCCTTAGTAATTGCAGTTTTCTAGGTGGGTATCTCTTCGCCATCTTTTAACGAGGTCAGGAAGTTACGAGGTTTTTAAAGGTTATATTTACAGTTTCCTGGTATGTACGTATTCGCCATCTACCAATGAGGCTCTGAAGTTTTTCATTTGTTCTCCTTAGTAATTGCAGTTTTCTAAGTGGGTATCTCTTCGCCATCTTTTAACGAGGTCAGGAAGTTACGAGGTTTTTAAAGGTTATATTTACAGTTTCCTGGTATGTACGTATTCGCCATCTACCAATGAGGCTCTGAAGTTTTTCATTTCTTCAGGTTAGTAATTGCAGTTTTCTAGGTGGGTATCTCTTCGCCATCTTTTAACGAGGTCAGGAAGTTACGAGGTTTTTAAAGGTTATATTTACAGTTTCCTGGTATGTACGTATTCGCCATCTACCAATGAGGCTCTGAAGTTTTTCATTTGTTCTCCTTAGTAATTGCAGTTTTCTAAGTGGGTATCTCTTCGCCATCTTTTAACGAGGTCAGGAAGTTACGAGGTTTTTAAAGGTTATATTTACAGTTTCCTGGTATGTACGTATTCGCCATCTACCAATAAGGCTCTGAAGTTTTTCATTTCTTCAGGTTAGTAATTGCAGTTTTCTAGGTGGGTATCTCTTCGCCATCTTTTAACAAGGTCAGGAAGTTACGAGGTTTTTAAAGGTTATATTTACAGTTTCCTGGTATGTACGTATTCGCCATCTACCAATGAGGCTCTGAAGTTTTTCATTTGTTCTCCTTAGTAATTGCAGTTTTCTAAGTGGGTATCTCTTCGCCATCTTTTAACGAGGTCAGGAAGTTACGAGGTTTTTAAAGGTTATATTTACAGTTTCCTGGTATGTACGTATTCGCCATCTACCAATAAGGCTCTGAAGTTTTTCATTTCTTCAGGTTAGTAATTGCAGTTTTCTAGGTGGGTATCTCTTCGCCATCTTTTAACGAGGTCAGGAAGTTACGAGGTTTTTAAAGGTTATATTTACAGTTTCCTGGTATGTACGTATTCGCCATCTACCAATGAGGCTCTGAAGTTTTTCATTTGTTCTCCTTAGTAATTGCAGTTTTCTAGGTGGGTATCTCTTCGCCATCTTTTAACGAGGTCAGGAAGTTACGAGGTTTTTAAAGGTTATATTTACAGTTTCCTGGTATGTACGTATTCGCCATCTACCAATGAGGCTCTGAAGTTTTTCATTTCTTCAGGTTAGTAATTGCAGTTTTCTAGGTGGGTATCTCTTCGCCATCTTTTAACGAGGTCAGGAAGTTACGAGGTTTTTAAAGGTTATATTTACAGTTTCCTGGTATGTACGTATTCGCCATCTACCAATGAGGCTCTGAAGTTTTTCATTTGTTCTCCTTAGTAATTGCAGTTTTCTAAGTGGGTATCTCTTCGCCATCTTTTAACGAGGTCAGGAAGTTACGAGGTTTTTAAAGGTTATATTTACAGTTTCCTGGTATGTACGTATTCGCCATCTACCAATAAGGCTCTGAAGTTTTTCATTTCTTCAGGTTAGTAATTGCAGTTTTCTAGGTGGGTATCTCTTCGCCATCTTTTAACGAGGTCAGGAAGTTACGAGGTTTTTAAAGGTTATATTTACAGTTTTCTGGTATGTACGTATTCGCCATCTACCAATGAGGCTCTGAAGTTTTTCATTTGTTCTCCTTAGTAATTGCAGTTTTCTAGGTGGGTATCTCTTCGCCATCTTTTAACGAGGTCAGGAAGTTACGAGGTTTTTAAAGGTTATATGTACAGTTTCCTGGTATGTACGTATTCGCCATCTACCAATAAGGCTCTGAAGTTTTTCATTTCTTCAGGTTAGTAATTGCAGTTTTCTAGGTGGGTATCTCTTCGCCATCTTTTAACGAGGTCAGGAAGTTACGAGGTTTTTAAAGGTTATATTTACAGTTTCCTGGTATGTACGTATTCGCCATCTACCAATGAGGCTCTGAAGCTTTTCATTTGTTCTCCTTAGTAATTGCAGTTTTTCAGGTGGGTATCTCTTCACCATCTTTTAACGAGGTCAGGAAGTTACGAGGTTTTTAAAGGTTATAGTTACAGTTTCCTGGTATGTACGTATTCGCCATCTACCAATGAGGCTCTGAAGTTTTTCATTTCTTCAGGTTAGTAATTGCAGTTTTCTAGGTGGGTATCTCTTCGCCATCTTTTAACGAGGTCAGGAAGTTACGAGGTTTTTAAAGGTTATATTTACAGTTTTCTGGTATGTACGTATTCGCCATCTACCAATGAGGCTCTGAAGCTTTTCATTTGTTCTCCTTAGTAATTGCAGTTTTCTAGGTGGGTATCTCTTCGCCATCTTTTAACGAGGTCAGGAAGTTACGAGGTTTTTAAAGGTTATATTTACAGTTTCCTGGTATGTACGTATTCGCCATCTACCAATAAGGCTCTGAAGTTTTTCATTTCTTCAGGTTAGTAATTGCAGTTTTCTAGGTGGGTATCTCTTCGCCATCTTTTAACGAGGTCAGGAAGTTACGAGGTTTTTAAAGGTTATATTTACAGTTTTCTGGTATGTACGTATTCGCCATCTACCAATGAGGCTCTGAAGCTTTTCATTTGTTCTCCTTAGTAATTGCAGTTTTCTAGGTGGGTATCTCTTCGCCATCTTTTAACGAGGTCAGGAAGTTACGAGGTTTTTAAAGGTTATATTTACAGTTTCCTGGTATGTACGTATTCGCCATCTACCAATAAGGCTCTGAAGTTTTTCATTTCTTCAGGTTAGTAATTGCAGTTTTCTAGGTGGGTATCTCTTCGCCATCTTTTAACGAGGTCAGGAAGTTACGAGGTTTTTAAAGGTTATATTTACAGTTTCCTGGTATGTACGTATTCGCCATCTACCAATGAGGCTCTGAAGCTTTTCATTTGTTCTCCTTAGTAATTGCAGTTTTCTAGGTGGGTATCTCTTCGCCATCTTTTAACGAGGTCAGGAAGTTACGAGGTTTTTAAAGGTTATATTTACAGTTTCCTGGTATGTACGTATTCGCCATCTACCAATAAGGCTCTGAAGTTTTTCATTTCTTCAGGTTAGTAATTGCAGTTTTCTAGGTGGGTATCTCTTCGCCATCTTTTAACGAGATCAGGAAGTTACGAGGTTTTTAAAGGTTATAGTTACAGTTTCCTGGTATGTACGTATTCGCCATCTACCAATGAGGCTCTGAAGCTTTTCATTTGTTCTCCTTAGTAATTGCAGTTTTTCAGGTGGGTATCTCTTCGCCATCTTTTAACGAGGTCAGGAAGTTACGAGGTTTTTAAAGGTTATATTTACAGTTTCCTGGTATGTACGTATTCGCCATCTACCAATGAGGCTCTGAAGTTTTTCATTTGTTCCCCTTAGTAATTGCAGTTTTTTAGGTGGGTATCTCTTCACCATCTTTTAACGAGGTCAGGAAGTTACGAGGTTTTTAAAGGTTATATTTACAGTTTCCTGGTATGTACGTATTCGCCATCTACCAATGAGGCTCTGAAGTTTTTCATTTCTTCAGGTTAGTAATTGCAGTTTTCTAGGTGGGTATCTCTTCGCCATCTTTTAACGAGGTCAGGAAGTTACGAGGTTTTTAAAGGTTATATTTACAGTTTCCTGGTATGTACGTATTCGCCATCTACCAATGAGGCTCTGAAGTTTTTCATTTCTTCAGGTTAGTAATTGCAGTTTTCTAGGTGGGTATCTCTTCGCCATCTTTTAACGAGGTCAGGAAGTTACGAGGTTTTTAAAGGTTATATTTACAGTTTTCTGGTATGTACGTATTCGCCATCTACCAATGAGGCTCTGAAGTTTTTCATTTGTTCTCCTTAGTAATTGCAGTTTTCTAGGTGGGTATCTCTTCGCCATCTTTTAACGAGGTCAGGAAGTTACGAGGTTTTTAAAGGTTATATTTACAGTTTCCTGGTATGTACGTACTCGCCATCTACCAATGAGGCGCTGAAGTTTTTTATTTGTTCTCCTTAGTAATTGCAGTTTTCTAGGTGGGTATCTCTTCGCCATCTTTTAACGAGGTCAGGAAGTTACGAGGTTTTTAAAGGTTATATTTACAGTTTCCTGGTATGTACGTATTCGCCATCTACCAATGAGGCTATGAAGTTTTTCATTTGTTCTTCTTAGTAATTGCAGTTTTCTAGGTGGGTATCTCTTCGCCATCTTTTAACGAGGTCAGGAAGTTACGAGGTTTTTAAAGGTTATATTTACAGTTTCCTGGTATGTACGTATTCGCCATCTACCAATGAGGCACTGAAGTTTTTCATTTCTTTAGGTTAGTAATTGCAGATTTCTAGGTGGGTATCTCTTCTCCATCTTTTAACGAGGTCAGGAAGTTACGAGGTTTTTAAAGGTTATATTTACAGTTTCCTGGTATGTACGTATTCGCCATCTACCAATGAGGCTCTAAAGTTTTTCATTTCTTCAGGTTAGTAATTGCAGTTTTCTAGGTGGGTATCTCTTCGCCATCTTTTAACGAGTTTAGGAAGTTACGAGGTTTTTAAAGGTTATATTTACAGTTTCCTGGTATGTACGTATTCGCCATCTACCAATGAGGCTCTGAAGTTTTTCATTTGTTCTCCTTAGTAATTGCAGTTTTCTAGGTGGGTATCTTTTCATCATCTTTTAACGAGGTCAGGAAGTTACGAGGTTTTTAAAGGTTATATTTACAGTTTCCTGGTATGTACGTATTCGCCATCTACCAATGAGGCTCTGAAGTTTTTCATTTGTTCTCCTTAGTAATTGCAGTTTTCTAAGTGGGTATCTCTTCGCCATCTTTTAACGAGGTCAGGAAGTTACGAGGTTTTTAAAGGTTATATTTACAGTTTCCTGGTATGTACGTATTCGCCATCTACCAATGAGGCACTGAAGTTTTTCATTTCTTTAGGTTAGTAATTGCAGATTTCTAGGTGGGTATCTCTTCTCCATCTTTTAACGAGGTCAGGAAGTTACGAGGTTTTTAAAGGTTATATTTACAGTTTCCTGGTATGTACGTATTCGCCATCTACCAATGAGGCTCTGAAGTTTTTCATTTGTTCTCCTTAGTAATTGCAGTTTTCTAAGTGGGTATCTCTTCGCCATCTTTTAACGAGGTCAGGAAGTTACGAGGTTTTTAAAGGTTATATTTACAGTTTCCTGGTATGTACGTATTCGCCATCTACCAATAAGGCTCTGAAGTTTTTCATTTCTTCAGGTTAGTAATTGCAGTTTTCTAGGTGGGTATCTCTTCGCCATCTTTTAACGAGGTCAGGAAGTTACGAGGTTTTTAAAGGTTATATTTACAGTTTCCTGGTATGTACGTATTCGCCATCTACCAATGAGGCTCTGAAGTTTTTCATTTCTTCAGGTTAGTAATTGCAGTTTTCTAGGTGGGTATCTCTTCGCCATCTTTTAACGAGGTCAGGAAGTTACGAGGTTTTTAAAGGTTATATTTACAGTTTCCTGGTATGTACGTATTCGCCATCTACCAATAAGGCTCTGAAGTTTTTCATTTCTTCAGGTTAGTAATTGCAGTTTTTCTAGGTGGGTATCTCTTCGCCATCTTTTAACGAGGTCAGGAAGTTACGAGGTTTTTAAAGGTTATATTTACAGTTTCCTGGTATGTACGTATTCGCCATCTACCAATGAGGCTCTGAAGTTTTTCATTTGTTCTCCTTAGTAATTGCAGTTTTCTAAGTGGGTATCTCTTCGCCATGTTTTAACGAGGTCAGGAAGTTACGAGGTTTTTAAAGGTTATATTTACAGTTTCCTGGTATGTACGTATTCGCCATCTACCAATGAGGCTCTGAAGTTTTTCATTTCTTCAGGTTAGTAATTGCAGTTTTCTAGGTGGGTTTCTCTTCGCCATCTTTTAACGAGGTCAGGAAGTTACGAGGTTTTTAAAGGTTATATTTACAGTTTTCTGGTATGTACGTATTCGCCATCTACCAATGAGGCTCTGAAGTTTTTCATTTGTTCTCCTTAGTAATTGCAGTTTTCTAGGTGGGTATCTCTTCGCCATCTTTTAACGAGGTCAGGAAGTTACGAGGTTTTTAAAGGTTATATTTACAGTTTCCTGGTATGTACGTATTCGCCATCTACCAATAAGGCTCTGAAGTTTTTCATTTCTTCAGGTTAGTAATTGCAGTTTTCTAGGTGGGTATCTCTTCGCCATCTTTTAACGAGGTCAGGAAGTTACGAGGTTTTTAAAGGTTATATTTACAGTTTCCTGGTATGTACGTATTCGCCATCTACCAATGAGGCTCTGAAGCTTTTCATTTGTTCTCCTTAGTAATTGCAGTTTTTCAGGTGGGTATCTCTTCACCATCTTTTAACGAGGTCAGGAAGTTACGAGGTTTTTAAAGGTTATAGTTACAGTTTCCTGGTATGTACGTATTCGCCATCTACCAATGAGGCTCTGAAGTTTTTCATTTCTTCAGGTTAGTAATTGCAGTTTTCTAGGTGGGTATCTCTTCGCCATCTTTTAACGAGGTCAGGAAGTTACGAGGTTTTTAAAGGTTATATTTACAGTTTTCTGGTATGTACGTATTCGCCATCTACCAATGAGGCTCTGAAGCTTTTCATTTGTTCTCCTTAGTAATTGCAGTTTTCTAGGTGGGTATCTCTTCGCCATCTTTTAACGAGGTCAGGAAGTTACGAGGTTTTTAAAGGTTATATTTACAGTTTCCTGGTATGTACGTATTCGCCATCTACCAATAAGGCTCTGAAGTTTTTCATTTCTTCAGGTTAGTAATTGCAGTTTTCTAGGTGGGTATCTCTTCGCCATCTTTTAACGAGGTCAGGAAGTTACGAGGTTTTTAAAGGTTATATTTACAGTTTCCTGGTATGTACGTATTCGCCATCTACCAATGAGGCTCTGAAGCTTTTCATTTGTTCGCCTTAGTAATTGCAGTTTTCTAGGTGGGTATCTCTTCGCCATCTTTTAACGAGGTCAGGAAGTTACGAGGTTTTTAAAGGTTATATTTACAGTTTCCTGGTATGTACGTATTCGCCATCTACCAATAAGGCTCTGAAGTTTTTCATTTCTTCAGGTTAGTAATTGCAGTTTTCTAGGTGGGTATCTCTTCGCCATCTTTTAACGAGGTCAGGAAGTTACGAGGTTTTTAAAGGTTATAGTTACAGTTTCCTGGTATGTACGTATTCGCCATCTACCAATGAGGCTCTGAAGCTTTTCATTTGTTCTCCTTAGTAATTGCAGTTTTTCAGGTGGGTATCTCTTCGCCATCTTTTAACGAGGTCAGGAAGTTACGAGGTTTTTAAAGGTTATATTTACAGTTTCCTGGTATGTACGTATTCGCCATCTACCAATGAGGCTCTGAAGTTTTTCATTTGTTCTCCTTAGTAATTGCAGTTTTCTAGGTGGGTATCTCTTCGCCATCTTTTAACGAGGTCAGGAAGTTACGAGGTTTTTAAAGGTTATATTTACAGTTTCCTGGTATGTACGTACTCGCCATCTACCAATGAGGCGCTGAAGTTTTTTATTTGTTCTCCTTAGTAATTGCAGTTTTCTAGGTGGGTATCTCTTCGCCATCTTTTAACGAGGTCAGGAAGTTACGAGGTTTTTAAAGGTTATATTTACAGTTTCCTGGTATGTACGTACTCGCCATCTACCAATGAGGCGCTGAAGTTTTTTATTTGTTCTCCTTAGTAATTGCAGTTTTCTAGGTGGGTATCTCTTCGCCATCTTTTAACGAGGTCAGGAAGTTACGAGGTTTTTAAAGGTTATATTTACAGTTTCCTGGTATGTACGTATTCGCCATCTACCAATGAGGCTATGAAGTTTTTCATTTGTTCTTCTTAGTAATTGCAGTTTTCTAGGTGGGTATCTCTTCGCCATCTTTTAACGAGGTCAGGAAGTTACGAGGTTTTTAAAGGTTATATTTACAGTTTCCTGGTATGTACGTATTCGCCATCTACCAATGAGGCACTGAAGTTTTTCATTTCTTTAGGTTAGTAATTGCAGATTTCTAGGTGGGTATCTCTTCTCCATCTTTTAACGAGGTCAGGAAGTTACGAGGTTTTTAAAGGTTATATTTACAGTTTCCTGGTATGTACGTATTCGCCATCTACCAATGAGGCTCTAAAGTTTTTCATTACTTCAGGTTAGTAATTGCAGTTTTCTAGGTGGGTATCTCTTCGCCATCTTTTAACGAGGTCAGGAAGTTACGAGGTTTTTAAAGGTTATATTTACAGTTTCCTGGTATGTACGTATTCGCCATCTACCAATGAGGCTCTGAAGTTTTTCATTTGTTCTCCTTAGTAATTGCAGTTTTCTAGGTGGGTATCTCTTTGCCATCTTTTAACGAGGTCAGGAAGTTACGAGGTTTTTAAAGGTTATATTTACAGTTTCCTGGTATGTACGTATTCGCCATCTACCAATGAGGCTCTGAAGTTTTTCATTTCTTCAGGTTAGTAATTGCAGTTTTCTAGGTGGGTATCTCTTCGCCATTTTTTAACGAGGTCAGGAAGTTACGAGGTTTTTAAAGGTTATATTTACAGTTTCCTGGTATGTACGTATTCGCCATCTACCAATGAGGCTCTGAAGTTTTTCATTTGTTCTCCTTAGTAATTGCAGTTTTCTAGGTGGGTATCTCTTCGCCATCTTTTAACGAGGTCAGGAAGTTACGAGGTTTTTAAAGGTTATATTTACAGTTTCCTGGTATGTACGTATTCGCCATCTACCAATGAGGCTTTGAAGTTTTTCATTTCTTCAGGTTAGTAATTGCAGTTTTTCAGGTGGGTATCTCTTCGCCATCTTTTAACGAGGTCAGGAAGTTACGAGGTTTTTAAAGGTTATATTTACAGTTTCCTGGTATGTACGTATTCGCCATCTACCAATGAGGCTCTGAAGTTTTTCATTTGTTCCCCTTAGTAATTGCAGTTTTCTAGGTGGGTATCTCTTCCCCATCTTTTAACAAGGTCAGGAAGTTACGAGGTTTTTAAAGGTTATAGTTACAGTTTCCTGGTATGTACGTATTCGCCATCTACCAATGAGGCTCTGAAGTTTTTCATTTGTTCCCCTTAGTAGTTGCAGTTTTCTAGGTGGGTATCTCTTCGCCATCTTTTAACGAGGTCAGGAAGTTACGAGGTTTTTAAAGGTTATATTTACAGTTTCCTGGTATGTACGTATTCGCCATCTACCAATGAGGCTCTGAAGTTTTTCATTACTTCAGGTTAGTAATTGCAGTTTTCTAGGTGGGTATCTCTTCGCCATCTTTTAACGAGGTCAGGAAGTTACGAGGTTTTTAAAGGTTATATTTACAGTTTCATGGTACGTACGTATTCGCCATCTACCAATGAGGCTCTGAAGTTTTTCATTTCTTCAGGTTAGTAATTGCAGTTTTTCAGGTGGGTATCTCTTCGCCATCTTTTAACGAGGTCAGGAAGTTACGAGGTTTTTAAAGGTTATATTTACAGTTTCCTGGTATGTACGTATTCGCCATCTACCAATGAGGCTCTGAAGTTTTTCATTTGTTCCCCTTAGTAATTGCAGTTTTTCAGGTGGGTATCTCTTCACCATCTTTTAACGAGGTCAGGAAGTTACGAGGTTTTTAAAGGTTATATTTACAGTTTCCTGGTATGTACGTATTCGCCATCTACCAATGAGGCTCTGAAGTTTTTCATTTCTTCAGGTTAGTAATTGCAGTTTTCTAGGTGGGTATCTCTTCGCCATCTTTTAACGAGGTCAGGAAGTTACGAGGTTTTTAAAGGTTATATTTACAGTTTCCTGGTATGTACGTATTCGCCATCTACCAATGAGGCTCTGAAGTTTTTCATTACTTCAGGTTAGTAATTGCAGTTTTCTAGGTGGGTATCTCTTCGCCATCTTTTAACGAGGTCAGGAAGTAACGAGGTTTTTAAAGGTTATATTTACAGTTTCCTGGTACGTACGTATTCGCCATCTACCAATGAGGCTCTGAAGTTTTTCATTACTTCAGGTTAGTAATTGCAGTTTTCTAGGTGGGTATCTCTTCGCCATCTTTTAACGAGGTCAGGAAGTAACGAGGTTTTTAAAGGTTATATTTACAGTTTCCTGGTACGTACGTATTCGCCATCTACCAATGAGGCTCTGAAGTTTTTCATTACTTCAGGTTAGTAATTGCAGTTTTCTAGGTGGGTATCTCTTCGCCATCTTTTAACGAGGTCAGGAAGTAACGAGGTTTTTAAAGGTTATATTTACAGTTTCCTGGTACGTACGTATTCGCCATCTACCAATGAGGCTCTGAAGTTTTTCATTACTTCAGGTTAGTAATTGCAGTTTTCTAGGTGGGTATCTCTTCGCCATCTTTTAACGAGGTCAGGAAGTAACGAGGTTTTTAAAGGTTATATTTACAGTTTCCTGGTACGTACGTATTCGCCATCTACCAATGAGGCTCTGAAGTTTTTCATTACTTCAGGTTAGTAATTGCAGTTTTCTAGGTGGGTATCTCTTCGCCATCTTTTAACGAGGTCAGGAAGTTACGAGGTTTTTAAAGGTTATATTTACAGTTTCCTGGTATGTACGTATTCGCCATCTACCAATGAGGCTCTGAAGTTTTTCATTACTTCAGGTTAGTAATTGCAGTTTTCTAGGTGGGTATCTCTTCGCCATCTTTTAACGAGGTCAGGAAGTTACGAGGTTTTTAAAGGTTATATTTACAGTTTCCTGGTGTGGGATTCTATGGAACGTTCGTTAACATGCACTACAATGATACACATCGAAGAACCATAATAAATCTTTATTCCACTATAAAAAATATAAAAATTCTGATTGTGTTTTACATAGATGTTACTTTCACTAAGCTTCATGGCAGACTGGCGAGACAATGTTGCCAGCTCTCTGAAATCAGAGAGTGATAGAGAGAAAAAGGAGTGAGATGGATTAACAGCTCCCACACTGGTATGTACGTATTCGCCATCTACCAATGAGGCTCTGAAGTTTTTCATTTGTTCTTCTTAGTAATTGCAGTTTTCTAGGTGGGTATCTCTTCGCCATCTTTTAACGAGGTCAGGAAGTTACGAGGTTTTTAAAGGTTATATTTACAGTTTCCTGGTATGTACGTATTCGCCATCTACCAATGAGGCTCTGAAGTTTTTCATTTGTTCTTCTTAGTAATTGCAGTTTTCTAGGTGGGTATTTCTTCGCTATCTTTTAACGAGGTCAGGAAGTTACGAGGTTTTTAAAGGTTATATTTACAGTTTCCTGGTGTGGGATTCTATGGAACGTTCGTTAACATGCACTACAATGATACACATCGAAGAACCATAATAAATCTTTATTCCACTATAAAAAATATAAAAATTCTGATTGTGTTTTACATAGATGTTACTTTCACTAAGCTTCATGGCAGACTGGCGAGACAATGTTGCCAGCTCTCTGAAATCAGAGAGTGATAGAGAGAAAAAGGAGTGAGATGGATTAACAGCTCCCACACTGGTATGTACGTATTCGCCATCTACCAATGAGGCTCTGAAGTTTTTCATTTGTTCTTCTTAGTAATTGCAGTTTTCTAGGTGGGTATCTCTTCGCCATCTTTTAACGAGGTCAGGAAGTTACGAGGTTTTTAAAGGTTATATTTACAGTTTCCTGGTATGTACGTATTCGCCATCTACCAATGAGGCTCTGAAGTTTTTCATTTGTTCTCCTTAGTAATTGCAGTTTTCTAGGTGGGTATCTCTTTGCCATCTTTTAACGAGGTCAGGAAGTTACGAGGTTTTTAAAGGTTATATTTACAGTTTCCTGGTATGTACGTATTCGCCATCTACCAATGAGGCTCTGAAGTTTTTCATTTGTTCTTCTTAGTAATTGCAGTTTTCTAGGTGGGTATCTCTTCGCCATCTTTTAACGAGGTCAGGAAGTTACGAGGTTTTTAAAGGTTATATTTACAGTTTCCTGGTATGTACGTATTCGCCATCTACCAATGAGGCTCTGAAGTTTTTCATTACTTCAGGTTAGTAATTGCAGTTTTCTAGGTGGGTATCTCTTCGCCATCTTTTAACGAGGTCAGGAAGTTACGAGGTTTTTAAAGGTTATATTTACAGTTTCCTGGTATGTACGTATTCGCCATCTACCAATGAGGCTCTGAAGTTTTTCATTTGTTCTCCTTAGTAATTGCAGTTTTCTAGGTGGGTATCTCTTTGCCATCTTTTAACGAGGTCAGGAAGTTACGAGGTTTTTAAAGGTTATAGTTACAGTTTCCTGGTATGTACGTATTCGCCATCTACCAATGAGGCTCTGAAGTTTTTCATTTGTTCTTCTTAGTAATTGCAGTTTTCTAGGTGGGTATCTCTTCGCCATCTTTTAACGAGGTCAGGAAGTTACGAGGTTTTTAAAGGTTATATTTACAGTTTCCTGGTATGTACGTATTCGCCATCTACCAATGAGGCTCTGAAGTTTTTCATTACTTCAGGTTAGTAATTGCAGTTTTCTAGGTGGGTATCTCTTCGCCATCTTTTAACGAGGTCAGGAAGTTACGAGGTTTTTAAAGGTTATATTTACAGTTTCATGGTACGTACGTATTCGCCATCTACCAATGAGGCTCTGAAGTTTTTCATTTCTTCAGGTTAGTAATTGCAGTTTTTCAGGTGGGTATCTCTTCGCCATCTTTTAACGAGGTCAGGAAGTTACGAGGTTTTTAAAGGTTATATTTACAGTTTCCTGGTATGTACGTATTCGCCATCTACCAATGAGGCTCTGAAGTTTTTCATTTGTTCCCCTTAGTAATTGCAGTTTTTCAGGTGGGTATCTCTTCACCATCTTTTAACGAGGTCAGGAAGTTACGAGGTTTTTAAAGGTTATATTTACAGTTTCCTGGTATGTACGTATTCGCCATCTACCAATGAGGCTCTGAAGTTTTTCATTTCTTCAGGTTAGTAATTGCAGTTTTCTAGGTGGGTATCTCTTCGCCATCTTTTAACGAGGTCAGGAAGTTACGAGGTTTTTAAAGGTTATATTTACAGTTTCCTGGTATGTACGTATTCGCCATCTACCAATGAGGCTCTGAAGTTTTTCATTTCTTCAGGTTAGTAATTGCAGTTTTCTAGGTGGGTATCTCTTCGCCATCTTTTAACGAGGTCAGGAAGTTACGAGGTTTTTAAAGGTTATATTTACAGTTTCCTGGTATGTACGTATTCGCCATCTACCAATGAGGCTCTGAAGTTTTTCATTTCTTCAGGTTAGTAATTGCAGTTTTCTAGGTGGGTATCTCTTCGCCATCTTTTAACGAGGTCAGGAAGTTACGAGGTTTTTAAAGGTTATATTTACAGTTTCCTGGTATGTACGTATTCGCCATCTACCAATGAGGCTCTGAAGTTTTTCATTACTTCAGGTTAGTAATTGCAGTTTTCTAGGTGGGTATCTCTTCGCCATCTTTTAACGAGGTCAGGAAGTTACGAGGTTTTTAAAGGTTATATTTACAGTTTCCTGGTATGTACGTATTCGCCATCTACCAATGAGGCTCTGAAGTTTTTCATTTCTTCAGGTTAGTAATTGCAGTTTTCTAGGTGGGTATCTCTTCGCCATCTTTTAACGAGGTCAGGAAGTTACGAGGTTTTTAAAGGTTATATTTACAGTTTCCTGGTATGTACGTATTCGCCATCTACCAATGAGGCTCTGAAGTTTTTCATTTCTTCAGGTTAGTAATTGCAGTTTTCTAGGTGGGTATCTCTTCACCATCTTTTAACGAGGTCAGGAAGTTACGAGGTTTTTAAAGGTTATATTTACAGTTTCCTGGTATGTACGTATTCGCCATCTACCAATGAGGCTCTGAAGTTTTTCATTTCTTCAGGTTAGTAATTGCAGTTTTCTAGGTGGGTATCTCTTCGCCATCTTTTAACGAGGTCAGGAAGTTACGAGGTTTTTAAAGGTTATATTTACAGTTTCCTGGTATGTACGTATTCGCCATCTACCAATGAGGCTCTGAAGTTTTTCATTACTTCAGGTTAGTAATTGCAGTTTTCTAGGTGGGTATCTCTTCGCCATCTTTTAACGAGGTCAGCAAGTTACGAGGTTTTTAAAGGTTATATTTACAGTTTCCTGGTATGTACGTATTCGCCATCTACCAATGAGGCTCTGAAGTTTTTCATTTGTTCTCCTTAGTAATTGCAGTTTTCTAGGTGGGTATCTCTTTGCCATCTTTTAACGAGGTCAGGAAGTTACGAGGTTTTTAAAGGTTATATTTACAGTTTCCTGGTATGTACGTATTCGCCATCTACCAATGAGGCTCTGAAGTTTTTCATTTGTTCTTCTTAGTAATTGCAGTTTTCTAGGTGGGTATCTCTTCGCCATCTTTTAACGAGGTCAGGAAGTTACGAGGTTTTTAAAGGTTATATTTACAGTTTCCTGGTATGTACGTATTCGCCATCTACCAATGAGGCTCTGAAGTTTTTCATTACTTCAGGTTAGTAATTGCAGTTTTCTAGGTGGGTATCTCTTCGCCATCTTTTAACGAGGTCAGGAAGTTACGAGGTTTTTAAAGGTTATATTTACAGTTTCCTGGTATGTACGTATTCGCCATCTACCAATGAGGTTTTGAAGTTTTTCATTTGTTCTCCTTAGTAATTGCAGTTTTCTAGGTGGGTATCTCTTTGCCATCTTTTAACGAGGTCAGGAAGTTACGAGGTTTTTAAAGGTTATAGTTACAGTTTCCTGGTATGTACGTATTCGCCATCTACCAATGAGGCTCTGAAGTTTTTCATTTGTTCTTCTTAGTAATTGCAGTTTTCTAGGTGGGTATCTCTTCGCCATCTTTTAACGAGGTCAGGAAGTTACGAGGTTTTTAAAGGTTATATTTACAGTTTCCTGGTATGTACGTATTCGCCATCTACCAATGAGGCTCTGAAGTTTTTCATTACTTCAGGTTAGTAATTGCAGTTTTCTAGGTGGGTATCTCTTCGCCATCTTTTAACGAGGTCAGGAAGTTACGAGGTTTTTAAAGGTTATATTTACAGTTTCATGGTACGTACGTATTCGCCATCTACCAATGAGGCTCTGAAGTTTTTCATTTCTTCAGGTTAGTAATTGCAGTTTTTCAGGTGGGTATCTCTTCGCCATCTTTTAACGAGGTCAGGAAGTTACGAGGTTTTTAAAGGTTATATTTACAGTTTCCTGGTATGTACGTATTCGCCATCTACCAATGAGGCTCTGAAGTTTTTTCATTTGTTCCCTTAGTAATTGCAGTTTTTCAGGTGGGTATCTCTTCACCATCTTATAACGAGGTCAGGAAGTTACGAGGTTTTTAAAGGTTATATTTACAGTTTCCTGGTATGTACGTATTCGCCATCTACCAATGAGGCTCTGAAGTTTTTCATTTCTTCAGGTTAGTAATTGCAGTTTTCTAGGTGGGTATCTCTTCGCCATCTTTTAACGAGGTCAGGAAGTTACGAGGTTTTTAAAGGTTATATTTACAGTTTCCTGGTATGTACGTATTCGCCATCTACCAATGAGGCTCTGAAGTTTTTCATTTCTTCAGGTTAGTAATTGCAGTTTTCTAGGTGGGTATCTCTTCGCCATCTTTTAACGAGGTCAGGAAGTTACGAGGTTTTTAAAGGTTATATTTACAGTTTCCTGGTATGTACGTATTCGCCATCTACCAATGAGGCTCTGAAGTTTTTCATTTGTTCTTCTTAGTAATTGCAGTTTTCTAGGTGGGTATCTCTTCGCCATCTTTTAACGAGGTGAGGAAGTTACGAGGTTTTTAAAGGTTATATTTACAGTTTCCTGGTATGTACGTATTCGCCATCTACCAATGAGGCTCTGAAGTTTTTCATTTCTTCAGGTTAGTAATTGCAGTTTTCTAGGTGGGTATCTCTTCGCCATCTTTTAACGAGGTCAGGAAGTTACGAGGTTTTTAAAGGTTATATTTACAGTTTCGGTATGTACGTATTCGCCATCTAATAATGAGGCTCTGAAGTTTTTCATTACTTCAGGTTAGTAATTGCAGTTTTCTAGGTGGGTATCTCTTCGCCATCTTAACGAGGTCAGGAAGTAACGAGGTTTTTAAAGGTTATTTACAGTTTCCTGGTACGTACGTATTCGCCATCTACCAATGAGGCTCTGAAGTTTTTCATTACTTCAGGTTAGTAATTGCAGTTTTCTAGGTGGGTATCTCTTCGCCATCTTTTAACGAGGTCAGGAAGTAACGAGGTTTTTAAAGGTTATATTTACAGTTTCCTGGTACGTACGTATTCGACATATCTACCAATGAGGCTCTGAAGTTTTTCATTACTTCAGGTTAGTAATTGCAGTTTTCTAGGTGGGTATCTCTTCGCCATCTTTTAACGAGGTCAGGAAGTAACGAGGTTTTTAAAGGTTATATTTACAGTTTCCTGGTACGTACGTATTCGCCATCTACCAATGAGGCTCTGAAGTTTTTCATTACTTCAGGTTAGTAATTGCAGTTTTCTAGGTGGGTATCTCTTCGCCATCTTTAACGAGGTCAGGAAGTAACGAGGTTTTTAAAGGTTATATTTACAGTTTCCTGGTACGTACGTATTCGCCATCTACCAATGAGGTTCTGAAGTTTTCATTACTTCAGGTTAGTAATTGCAGTTTTCTAGGTGGGTATCTCTTCGCCATCTTTTAACGAGGTCAGGAAGTTACGAGGTTTTTAAAGGTTATATTTACAGTTTCCTGGTATGTACGTATTCGCCATCTACCAATGAGGCTCTGAAGTTTTTCATTACTTCAGGTTAGTAATTGCAGTTTTCTAGGTGGGTATCTCTTCGCCATCTTTTAACGAGGTCAGGAAGTTACGAGGTTTTTAAAGGTTATATTTACAGTTTCCTGGTGTGGGATTCTATGGAACGTTCGTTAACATGCACTACAATGATACACATCGAAGAACCATAATAAATCTTTATTCCACTATAAAAATATAAAAATTCTGATTGTGTTTTACATAGATGTTACTTTCACTAAGCTTCATGGCAGACTGGCGAGACAATGTTGCCAGCTCTCTGAAATCAGAGAGTGATAGAGAGAAAAAGGAGTGAGATGGATTAACAGCTCCCACACTGG